>PITA01010882.1:0-69557 GCA_004023965.1 Spilogale gracilis | reverse complement strand
GGATCTTATGACTTGGCAGACCTTCTCGCGCCCGCACAGCTGCCTGGTCCCACTGACCGCAGTCACCGTTAAAGCTTCCAGCTCTTAGCCCATGGCAATCTTCTCATTTCATCCTGTTCTCATTTCATCCTCTCCTACCCAAACAGAGGCAGAGCGTCACTATTTTAAAGACAAAGACCCTGGGGTTCAAAGGGTCAAGTGTACGCACTACTATGACAGAGTCAAGATTCTAGCCCAAAAATCTGGTTCAGCTACTCCAAAGCCTGTTTTCTTGACATCTCCTCTATCCACATGCACTGTCAGAGGTCCTCTCAATACGTGTGTGTGTGTGTGTGTGTGTGTGTGTGTGTGTGTGTGTGTGTACACTTGGCAATACGCACACACACACACAACAACCAGGGACATTTCTCCTGCAGCCCATCCCTGGAGCATGGAAGATGTGATACAACCGTAGACTCTGATCTTCCTCCATGAGGGACCTTCTGTGAGGTGTGGCCAGCCTGGACTCCCAGCATCTCAGCCGGGCCTGGGAGGCACCGTCATTAACCTCAGTATAGTCTTTTATTCTTCTCTAGCGTCTTCCAAATTCTATCTCTAGCCCTCTGCCTGTGATGGGCAAGACTCTGGCTGTGGGTGGGCATGGCTACAGGAATTGGCCATGACCCACCGCACTCCCCCAAACCCGTCAGGGCAGGGACTCCCCTGATGAAGCTCAGCGCCTCCCCCACCCCACCCACCACCCCTAGGAGGCCCTCTGGATTCTCGCACACATAGGAGCTTCTGCTCAAGTGAGAGAACTGCACTGAGGTCAGGTTGAAACTAGACTCAGTTTTTTAGAGCAGAGAGGGAGTCCCTCCACCCTCTGGGCCTCACAGAGGACCCTCAGAACGCCACTGAGAAAAGCCAGCAAAGCAGAGGAAAGGGAACTAGCAGTTACCTAATGTAGCCTGAGAAAGCACAATATACTAGGAAAAGCTACTAAGTGGCCTAAGCAGAGTTGCTATGATGGAGGAAAAAGAGGCAAAGAAGCAGCTTAAGACGTTTCCCAGCGGAGTTATTGCCAATCTCCAAACCTTGGTCTGCATCTGAATTGAGAAAAATTTTACTAATGTCATTGTGGGGATGAAATGAAGTAATTTTTATGGAAGTGACGTGTCAACTATAAGCATTATATGGAGATAAGACTGTATAATAATAAGTTCCTTACATTGGTCCTGGGTTAGGAACTTCCCTTAAGTAATGTCCCATCTATTAGTTTCCTAGGGCTGCGGTAACAGTCTCGTAAACTAGGTAGCTTAAAACTACAAATATGTGTCGCCTCACGATGGGAGGTCAGAAGCCTGAAATCAAGGTGTCGGCAGGGCTGGTTTCATCTGAGGGCTCGAGGGAGACTCTGTTTCACTCCTCTCTCTTCGCTTCTGCTGACAGCTGGCAATGTCTGGTGACCCTTGGCTTCTAGATGCATCACTTCAATCTTTACCACCGTATTTAATGGTATTCTCTGTGTGTCTCCATCTTCACATGGCCGTCTTCCTACAGGGGCCCACTCTACCCTATCAGCCCGACTAATTACATCTGCATTGACTTTATTTCCAAATAATTATATTTTAAAGGTACTAGGAGTTAGGACTTCAACATATCTTTTTTTAAGAAGATTTTATTTATTTATTTGACAGAGAGATCATAAGTAGGCAGGCAGGGGGAAAGGGGGAAGAAGGCTCCCTGGTGAGCAGAGAGCCCAATTCAGGGCTCCATCCCAGGATCTTATGATCACAACCCAAGCTGAAGGCAGATGCTTAACCGAGTAAGCCACCCAGATGCCCCTCAACATATATTTTTATGGGGACACAATTCAGTCCATAATTCTATCTCATAATTACTAAATTACCATAAGAACATAAGTATATGATACTTATTGACATTACAAAGCACTCCAAGTACATTAAATAAATTGATATCCTTTAATCAGCTGGGTCCGACAGGAGTCATGATCTGCACAGGACACAAAGAGCTCTCTTCTGGACAACCTAAGAAAGGCTAAAGATAGTGGCAGAGACAGCACTGGAACCCCAGTCTTCAGATTCCAAATACAGTGTTCTTTGCCCTGCAGACTCCCGTAAATAACACGTACACTCCCCAAATAGCCAGGCAATATGGAAAAGTGTCATAAAAGCACCACAAAATGCAATAAGAACTCCGAATAGTGTCAAAACAATTCACTGCTGCTGTTTGCACATGCTTTGCCTGTAAGTGTGACCTATCATGTCTCCATTCACACAGAGACACTATGGAACACCTGAATGCCTCCTGCAAGAAAACCAATCACCCCTAGTGCATCATTCATTCTGTAGTTTTATTGAAAATTTTACTAACGTCAGGTGTTAGTATATATATATATATATATATATATATATATATATGTATTCATGCAGTATATAACTTTTTTTAAAAGAGTTTATTTATTTATTTGACAGAGAGAGATCACAAGTAAGCAGAGAGGCAGGCAGAGAGAGGGGAGGAAGCAGGCTCCCCGCTGAGCAAAGAGCCCGACGCGGGCCTCCATCCCAGGACCCTGAGATCATGACCTGAGCCAAAGGCAGAGGCTTTAACCCACTGAGCCACCCAGGTTCCCAGTATATAACTTTTGGCTAGAGACTATCCACAACCAGTCTCCTTCTCCAGTCTCTTCTACTGCTATAGCCTTGTTTAGAGTCCTACCCTTTCCAGGCTTTCTCGTGCAGACCTTGAGCTGGTGCCCGCCACTGGCTTTGGTCTCCCTCTTCCCCGACTGTACCCACAAAACTGGAGTTTCGGCCCTTTAGTCCTTAATATTATGTAAAACTCAGCAATACAGGCTTCTCTAGTTGCCAAAATCCATCTGGTTAGAAACAAACCAGAAGAGAAACTACAGAAAATATCTTTTCAGTTTCATTGTTCCACATTCACTTACAGGTTATTTTTATGAGGCATCAAAACGTTCCCTAAAATGTCACTTTAGATGTATATTTTTTGCAGGACCCTAGGCACCGAGAATGGAACTGGTCCCAAGAGATCTCACAAAAACAAAACTTTTCTTCAGTTCTGCTCTTGATTGTTCTAGAAAAGGCCTTCAACTCTCCCATTTTTGCATCTTGAGTATTACAGGTTGCCAAAATGGTTATCAGATTCTCCTGAGTAAATTTAGTGCTCTATTCACAAGAACAGAACAGGCAGAGACGTGAGAGGCGCTCTGTGCGGAAGCATCTGCCAGCCAACAGCACAGCTGCTCCAACTCGCCCAGAACCGCCGAAAAACAGAACTCGGAGTCTGTGGGAAATCTGTTCCGATTCCACGGTCAGCTCCATAATCGATGCTTTATGTAAAGTGCAAATATCTGTCTGAAAAGACCCCCCTGGGAATTCTTTCTCCTGTGGTTAGTAACTCCATCTGGACTAGTCTGGAATATTCAGTCATTTCTTTATTTTCATGGTTAAATTTTGATAAAAGTCTCACTGATAGAACATAATAAAACAGTGGGCTTGTTTTTGTTTTTAATTTAACTGAACGAATCAGAGCGACCACATGTTCTTATTCTGTTTTTAACCATTTGGATGACCTGATACTTTGAACCATGGTATCCAAATCTCCCTTCGAAGACTGAGAACTTTCCTCCATGTGTGTTTTTCTGGTGGTTGATTTAGAAAGCTCACTTGCAAAACAGTCTTCTCTTTTGTTACAGTAATGGGAGTGGGAAAATACACAATCTCTGTTTATCTTGCAGGAATCATGTAAATAGAACCACACAGAGCATGATCTGGTGCTTCATTAAGCATCATTAATAGGGGTGCCTGGGTGGCTCAGTCGTTAAGTGTCTGCCTTCGGCTCAGGTCATGATCCCAGAGTCCCAGGATCAAGCCCGGCACTGGGCTCCCTGCTCAACGGGAAGCCTGCTTCTCCCTCTCCTCCTGCTTATGTTCCCTCTCTAGCTGTGTTTCTCTCTGTCAAATAAATACAATAAAATCTTAAACAAAAAAGCATCATTAATAAATAATAATAAAACTCCCAATCCATAATAAACCTTAAGCACAAAAAGAAATCACAAAAAGGAATGCTCTCCATTTAGGTGTAAAAGAACTTCTAAAAATAAACTTAAAAAACTAGAAGAAACCATAGAGTCCATCACTCATATAAGTCAATTACTCCCGGGGTGCAGGAAAATACTGCTTGCACAGCACGAGGTGCTGTCCTCCCTAGAAGCTTCCTTCAGTGGGCCAAGTGGCAACATCCTCAAGGCCCATCATGACAGGTGGGACCACAGACTGGCATCCCAGCAGAGGCTGCAGTCCCTTTCCCGGGGCCTCTCAGCGGCTTCAATCTGATTCCTCATGCTCTCGCTGGATGTAGCCTTGACACCAGCCAATAGCGCCTCCTGAAGGGTGAGTGAACATGGGCTCCTCATAACCCTGCAGCTCTATGGCGCTGGATTGGCCTCCCCCACCGCATGCCTCTCTGTGAACCATACAGAACTGCACAACCACACAGCCTAGGAGGCCTGGGAGCACCATGCAAGACTGAATTAATTGAAACACTTGGTTGGTAAATGGCGGGACCCATATTCCACCCTTGGTCTAGCCTGTCTACCACCTTGCCAGCTGCGTCTGACTATCCACACAACTGGAGAGCTCATATTCTCTATTTTACACATCAGTACTTCATTATATTCTGCCTTATTATCGTTCACTGATTCACATGACCAGTCGTAAATCAATCAAAGATGTTCAATATTTAGAAGACATTTAGAAACACCTAAGTGCTTATTTAGAATATGCATTCCTCCCAACCCTCAAGATTTTTTTTTAAAGATTTTTATTTATTTATTTGACAGAGAGAGGTCACAAGTAGGCAGAGAGGCAGGCAGAGAGAGAGGAGGAAGCAGGCTCCCTGCTGAGCAGAGAGCCCGATGCTGGCGTGGATCCCAGGACCCTGAGATCATGACCTGAGCCGAAGGCAGAGTCTTTAACCCACTGAGCCACCCAGGTGCCCAACCCTCAAGATTATGATCAAACACATCTATGGTAGAACCAAGGAATCTGCATTGTAACTACTTCCCTCCCTTCTCCACCCACCTGGTACTAACTCAAGTTTCTTTATGAGAATCAGTAAATTAGAGTAAGTTCCTTGTGGGACAGACCTTTATATAGAGAGCATGGACTAGAGTAGACATTTAGTAAATACTGATATAATTTTACTTCAACTGTCATTTTTATTGGTAGATTAATAGATCTAGATATAGTGCTTTCAGCTACACATAACACAAACTCCAACCAAAACGATTGATTAGCTCACATTTTTAAAAAATCTAGCGTTTGGTTAATTGAGAGGCTTAACATCATTAAGCAAGCATTTTCTATCCATCCTACCTGCCATCCTATTCTCCCTCATGATCACAAGATGGCTTCAGCAGCTCCAGACATCACACACAAACATGACAACATCCAGCAAACAACTGGGAAGTTTCTTCTTATGTATCTCTTCTTGAAAGCAGAGAAACCTTACCCAGAAACCCCAAAAGAGGTTTCGCCTTTCACCAGATTGGCCATAACTGCTTCACGTGTTCCTACTTAAACCAATTACATCTCAACCCAGAAGAAGGAAACCACCATGATTAACACACCCCACTGAAGGACATGGGGGATGGGAGGATGAACCAAATTTGGCAGAAGCCGTGGGGGTTGGAGGGGGCTATGAGAAGTTAACTAACAATATCTGCCACACTGGGACTACCTAAGAGTACATAAACACTCAATTTTGAGAGGAATGTAACACCATTCACAGATGTCTGTGTAGGATGGAAGACTAGGAACCAAACGCTTATTCACTGGCACTTTCAGGCTGCAGGATGTTGAAAGGCCAGAAAGAAGCGCTCACTCAAGGAAGATCACAAGTAAATCCACAGTCTGCCACTAGGCTATGTGTCACCATCCGCAGGGCCCGGCATCCTCTTCCCTTCCCTTCTGCCTGTGACTCACACAGCCAATCCAGGGGAGCACCGTCAACATACTGGGATTTTAAAGGAATGGAATATATATATATGGTTCCACTTGGTAATTTTCCAGAAGGACACTTTTGAGCCAAATGGCTGGTAGAGGGAATTTAATGAAACCCTTAGCAAAGCCTTCTTTATGCCTCAGATATGCAGGTGAAAGGGAAGAGGAGCCTCACCCAGGCTGAGACTGCTTTCTATGACTCAAGAGAAGAAACTGAAAACCTTGATACTCTCTCAACCTGTAGCTTTATGGCACCATTTCCCCCCGCCCCCAATTTCCAACAATTGAGCCTTAAGGGAACGAACAGTCCAGCTAGAAAAAACAGTCAGTCAACAAATATTTATTGACTACCTACTACATGTCAGGCACTCTTCTCAGTGGTGGAGACAGTGTGGCCAACAAGTTAGATAAAGCCCCTGCCCACAGGAAGCTTCTATTCTAGTGATGGAGGTCAGAAAATAAACACAAGGAAGTAAGATAATTTTAGATAATGACAAATGCTGGGGAGAAGATGAAATGGGGCATTATGATAGAAAGTGACTGAGGAGGGGATGCCTAAATAGCTCAGTTGGTTAAGCATCTGCCTTCGGCTCAGGTCATAATCCCCCAGTCCTGGGATCGAGTCCCACATCAGGATCCTTGCTTGATGGGGAGCCTGCTTCTCCCTCTGCCCGCTGCTTCCCCTGCTTGTGCGCTCTCCCTCTCTCTCTGACAAATAAATAATAAAAATAATTTAAAAAGAAAAGAAAAGAAAATGACTGAGGAGAAGACTTATCTGAGGAGGGGATGCTGGATTTGAGACAAACACAATGAGGAGGAGGAGGAGGTGATGAAGTGACTGCAGGGAAGAGCATTCCAAGCAGCAGTAATAGCAAGTGCCTCAGCTCTGAGCAAGGGACTAGTTTGGCATGTTTTCAGGTCAGAAAGAACCATCATGGGTAGTTGAATAAGAGTGAATGGACGGAAGAGTAGGAGGAGCTGAGGTTGGAAATGAGAGCAAGGATTTTATTCTCAGAGAATGGATAAGCCACTGGAGGGTCTTAGACTTTTACAAGACCACTCTAGCTGCTGTGTGGCAGATGCAACTTTTGTTCAGACACGGAAGAAGAAGAGATAATAGTGGCCAGGATAAGGAAAGGAAGAAAGAACTCAGGAAAGAGTAGATATGGAGCCTAGGGACACTTCCATGTGTCATTTCTGCTGCCACTCTAATAGAGTACATGAGGAACAATAATCTGCTTAGTATTTCTTGGAATTATAGGAATAGAGGAGAGTCAAACTTAACATTTGATTGTGGAGTCACACAGATGAGTCTCAAATTTTGACCGTGACATATCTGAATTGTGTGACCCTTCCTTCTGTCTGATAAATTTCCCCATTCCAGTCTCTCAAGTCACTAGTTCAGCCTTCAGCTATTTCCTCTATCATATTTATCCCATCTTTTTTTCTTTATTGTGAATCATAGTTTTTATGCCTAATATTTCTACTTGTTTACTTTTTTACATTTTCCCGTTTCTTTTTTTTAATTCTGTAACATCTTCCCTTCTTTTATTGTTTACTAGCCTTTTAAAAAATGTCTTGTTGCATGGGGCACCTGGGTGGCTCATTTGGTTAAGCGACTGCCTTCGGCTCGGGTCATAATCCCGAAGACCGGGGACCAAGTCCCACATCGGGCTCCCTGCTCAGCAGGAAGCCTGCTTCTCCCTCTCTCACTCCCCCTTCCCTCTCTGGCTGTGTTTCTCTCTGTCAAATAAATAAAAATATTTTTAAAAAGAAATGTCTTGTTGGGGTGCCTGGGTGGCTCAGTCAGTTAAACATTTGCCTTCAGTTCAGTTCATGATCTCAAGGTCTTGGGATCAAGCCCGGTGTCAGGCTCCCTGCTCAGCGGGGAGCCTGCCTCTCCCTCTCCCTCTGCCTGCTGCTCCTCCTGCTTGTGCTCTCTTTCTCTGGAAAATAAATAAATAAAATATTTTAAAAATTAAAATAAAAATTAAAAATGTCTTGTTGCATATATCTTACTATTTCTTTTACATAGGAATCTAATCCCGCAGATTATTTGTGAGCTATTCAGTTTTGGAAAAGACTGTGCTCCTCAAATGTCTTGTAATTTTGGTCAGTGAGTTAATTTCCCTGGGGGTTGTCAGCTCCAGTAAACTCAGGGGGCAGGGTGTGGATGAGCCCCAGATACAGTAAAACCACAACCAACCACACCGCATCTTACAAAATAATTTGCTCTGTCAGGTCTTCACCTTTGTTCCTATAAGTAGGATAGTATAAAAACAAATGCCCAAGGTCAGTTGTTCCCCAAGTTTTTTGTTACTGTTATTTCATGCTCTCTCTCTCTCTTTTTTTTTTTTTTTTTTTTTTTGGTTATTTCAGCCCAGGTCTTCTCTGCCTTGCCTGATCTGACTCTCAAGGACCCTTAAACAACATTCTGAAATTTCATACAAATAGAACATTTGTTCCAAGGCTAGCAAAGGGGAGGGAACATAAGCAGACCAGCAACAGTCCTTCTTCCCCATTTCACTCTCCCATGGCCTCCCTGAGCTATCTCTTACCCCAGCCCCAAGGAGCCATCTGACTGAGACTGGGTTGTCTAGAAAAAAGGCTGAGAGAAGGCTCACATGGAGTGCCCTGGAGTCACTGCCTGGATGGGAAGGAAACAGAATTGGGAAAAAAGAAAAGAATCATGATACAATTCCACAGGGAACTCTGCAGCTGAGATGGTCCTTCCAAGTTCTAAGATAGAGCAAGAGTGCCTGGCCTTCATACCCACACATTGACCTATCATTAAATTCAAGCCACCCCAGAAAGTGAGCATAGCCCTGCACAGAAGTGGCTCTCTTCACCAAGGCATTTCCCAGAGAAGCTGTCAGCTGGGGTCTGTCAAGCTGGAAACCGTCCCAACACTTGAGGAAATAAGTCCTTCCTTCCCAAAAAGGAAGCTGGGGGGCACATCATGGCACCCACTACACTACCCCACCCTACACATTAACCAGTTTAAAATAACCCCATGACACAAGGGTTTGTTTTTACAGTTTTCTAAGTTTCCTTTCTAGATCCTCCAAGGTGTTAGGAGGGAGAGAGGATGGGAAACCAGCAGTCACACTAGGTCAGCATTTGGGTCAAGACCATAGTGCGCCCAGTAAATTTTATCCTTGAAGAACTGTGTAACTCATTTCCTTTCTTCAGAGTTAGGTCACAAAAATAAGCAAAATATGTCAATAAAGAAAAGAAAAAAGGCAAATCAGAAGTAGCTTGTCCTTCAAGAAAGAGGAATATACCAATGCCAATAGGGACTACCGGGATCTTGCATGTTTTTTTACTCTAATACTAAAGAGCACTAGCCTTTCAATTCCTTTTTCTAATTTACTGTGTTTACTCTTTTGCTGAACTTCTAATTCTTTTGTGAATCTCTGCCTTTGAGCTATCATTTCTTCCAGCTTAAAAGGCAATACTCCTTTCAATGTGGAATTTTCAGGCATTAAATTTATATGGATCCAACTTCGGCTTCTTAGAATATGTGGGTAAAGTACGAAATGATACATGCTTAGGAAATATGGAAAATGCATATTGTCAGACCAGGGCCAAAGTCAGATCTTCTTAGATGAGATGGAAACCACGATCTAACCAGGCAGGTGCTTAGAGTCCTCCCAAACTTCCTAATTCCCCACAGGGGAGACAAGACTGGAGTAGAAGTGGAGATGCAAGTTCTGCTTCTGGTTCCTCCAACTCATTCTTGTAACGCCATTGGTGTTGTTTCCTTCTCCTGACCAGGGGTCATTCTTTTCTTCCTGTGATTCCAAACACGCAGAGAAGTCAGCTAGAAGACAGACTGAATAACCAGGAGCGCACCATCGCCTTCCTACTTGAACAAGCCTTCCGCATCAAGGAGGACATCTCTGCTTGTCTTCAGGGGACCCACGGCTTTCAAAAAGAGGAGTTGCTTGCCAGGAAGCTACTGGAAAACCACATTCAGACCATCACCAGCATTGTCAAAAAACTCAGCCAAAATATTGAGGTAGGTCTTTATTTTCCTTATGTTGGCATCATCACTTGACAACAATTATCAGTCTCCAGTATCATCTTTCAATTATAGAACTGAGTCACTATGCTTAAGTTTAAACAATTACAATGTGTTGCTCCACAGGAAGACAGTTCAACTTTTCAACTGCTCATTTATGCCAAAAAGTAGAAGGAATTTCGATTCAAAAAGCATTTAGTGTCTCTTCTGTGACAGCAGAGAAAATTGTTTAACAGTATGTCAGATACTATGTTTAGGTGCTCATTTTAATCTAAATCTGCAAGATTCTTTTCATGTAATCATAAAAAAACTTAGTGAACTTTCCAAAGGTATTTTATTGGTATTTAGCACATAATGAATTGACCCCTAAAAAGTCATTGCACTTCTTGAAGTGGTCAAAGGTGTTTCAAGGCATAATAGGGTTAAGAAAGTGACAGGAGGTTAGTGGCTCTGTGCCTTATGAGATAATGACAAATCAAGTATAGCACTAGTGCTAAAATAAAATACCAATTTAAAAGTCAAAACTTGTTGGTAATTAAAAAGAAAATAGCATTCTCAGAAATGCCAAAATGCTTCTAGAATGTTCTATATTTTAATCTGGGTGGTTGTTACATGGTTGATTATATTTGTCAGAATCCATCCAGATATACACTTTGATTTGTGCCTTTTAATACATATTAATTAAACCTCAATAAAATACTCTTAACATTTAGGGAGAGAAAGTTTCCAGATCTCTAGAAATCTTGCTGAGAGTTTCTTTTCTTAGAATAATTGATTTTCATAGATTAGCTCTGAAAAAAGGCAAAGCATTTTCTAAAAACTGTAAAATATCAAAATATTTGCAATCCTGTTAAGGGGCTGGCATTTATAGGGACAATGAGGAGAACTGGTTTGTGTAGTAAACTGAATTAGAAAATATCTTCCAAGTCTTTAGCTAACACAGTTAAGACATTATCAAGAAGAAACTATTAGGCTACCTCTAGTAAATAACTAGTAAATAACTAAGACTATAAAGTGCCAAGCACTTTACAAAGAAATAGATGCTACTCAAGTGCTGTTGCTTTTTTTTAAAGATTTTATTTATTTATTTGACAGAGAGAGAGAGAGAGATCACAAGTAGGCAGAGAGGCAGGCAGAGAGAGAGGAGGAGCAGGCTCCCTGCCGATATTGGGCCTTGATCCCAGGACCCTGAGATCATGACCTGAGCAGAGGCTTTAACCCACTGAGCCACCCACACTCCCTCAAGTGTTTTGTTTTTTTTTTTAAACTTAAACTCAGCGGCGCCTGGGTGGCTCAGTTGGTTAAGCGACTGCCTTCAGCTCAGGTCATGATCCTGGAGACCCAGGATCGAGCCCCGCATCAGGCTCCCTGCTCAGCAGGAAGCTTGCTTCTCCCTCTCTCAATCCCCTCTCTCACTTGTGTTCCCTCTCTCACTGTGTTTCTCTCTGTCAAATAAATAAATAAAATCTTAAAAAACAAAAAAACAACTTAAACTCATTAGCCTGGTCAGCCCTTGCAGACTGACCAGCAAGATAGGTTTGAGTGTGGGCTGAAGCTCGACTGGGACCTTTGAAAGGAATGAAAAAAAATCGTTTGTAATCAACCATAATTGTGACACTTCTGTTGCTATTCCTTTTCGTAATCAAATTATCTGTTTTTCAAGCTGGCAGCTAATGACAACTTTTAAAATGAATTTAAACTCAAGAAAGAATTTTACGTATAACATTGCTTTCTTGTGTTTTTCCCCCTCAACTTATTAAAGCAACACTTCTTCATTATAATTATTATGAAAACTTAGAAAAAAATTTTAAAACCTGGGGGGGAAAACTTCTCATAATTCCACTAGCAAATGACAATCTCTAAAAAGAGCCAGAATCATTTCCCTCAAGTCATTCCACATATTCCGTTCAGGAGGCTGGGACTACATTTGTAAGCACAGTCTTTAATATCAAATCATATCATAACCTCTCACATATCGTTAAAGGTACCTTGCATGGCATGTACAGCATGATTTCCTAAATTATTATCTGAATATTAAAATAACTTTGTGCATAAATGTATTTGGTTTATTTCCATAATATATATTCTTAGAACTGGAACTCCAGGGTGTGAACACTGAAAAAGCTCTTGATGCATGTTGCCAATTTGGTTTCCGGAAAGTTGATACTTACTTACACTTCCATTAGCATTATATGAGAATGCTTCTACACTGTGTCCATGCCAGCATTGAGATTTGCTGTTTTAACTGCTAAATTGATGGGATAGAAATGAGATCTTTCTCTTTTTTTCACTTTCTAAAAGTGACTATAACCATTTGCATTTTCTCTGTCAATCATCTATTAATGCCTTTTGCCAATTTATCTTTTGGAGTTTTAGTGCTTTTTACTCTATCATTTCTCTCATTATTTTTAAGAATCGAAATGTCTTCATTTAGAACTGAAATTATCACCTGTAATATTTGTTATTTTTATTCTTTTTTATTTACCTTTTTATTTATATTTTAACCTACTTTTCTAAAATCTATCTTGGTGTCTGTTATGAGGTAAAGATCTAAACTGATTGTTTTCTGAATACATAACCAGAGATTCCCACCACCATATGTAAAATTCTCCCCCTCCCCCAATGATTTGTGAGCCTCAAGGATAGTGCCTTTCTTTCTAATATTTAGCAAGGCCTTCATTACATTACATTGATTTATTAAGGTATGTATATCTATTTAGCTACACTGATGCATTTATCCATATCTTATATAATGTTTTAATGTTTAGTAGGGCGACTTCCCTTTCCTTGCAATTCTTTACCAAAACAAAGCCAAACAGTATCTATTTTTTGGTCTGAAGGTTTGTGCCTCTCCCCTTTCCCAAAAAATTCACATGTTGAAATCTCATGTCCAATGTGATGTTATTAGGTGAGGTCTCATGAATAGGATTAGTGCCCTCCTAAAAAAAAAAAAAAAAAACAAAGAACAAAAAAAACAAAAAAAACCACAGATCTCCCTAGCCTCTTCCACCATATAAGGATACGGTAAGAAGTAGGCAGTCTGCAACCCAGAACACGGCTCTCACCAGAAATGGGCCATGCCAGCACACTGACCTTGGACTCTCAGCCTCCAGAACTGTGAGAAATACATTTTTGTTCTTTAGCTTCCCAGTCTGTGGTTTTTTGTTAGAGCAGCCTGAATGGACCAAGATACCTACATGCATACAAAAACACATAAAAACAAAAAAACTCTAGCTAGTTCCTGACACTTCTATGTTTTCAATTAAAATTTTATTTGTTCTTGAGTCATCTCAATCTGCCGAGTTTACAGATGAGAAAGATCCTGTATATGGTCCTTAAAATTTCTGTCATTCATTTGTTACAAAAACCTTCCTTTTCCTCAAAAATAAATTCATAAACATAAATTTAAACATAGTTCAGGCCCTGGTCAAATACAGCAACTAAAAATGTTTCTTTAAATCATGAATTTGTCTTATACCCTCACTGTTTTACAAATAAATACTAATTATTTACAGATCTTCACTTTACATTAAAATTTGTTTGAATGTCAAGTAAGATAGAAATTTTGTCTATGGACAAGTAGAATCTTTTTTAATTTTTAAATTAATACTTATATATGAGTGTGAAAAAATTTTAAACTACTACTCTTGGAGTCACAAATCTAGTAGTTTGTAAGATAGTTAGCTCTACGTCAGAACTACTGAAGGCATGACTAAGGATACTCAAGGGCAAAATCGGAACACACTTCAAGCCCTCCATCTCTTGTGTTCTCCAAAAATCTAAGAAAATAAATCTTTTTCACTCTATGTGATTTTGCTCATGTTGGTTGTATTAGCTTCACTGTGCTTCTGAGGCAATTCGTCTAGGGTCTTGGTGCCATATGAGAGGCCCGATGCCATATGAGGGATCCCTTTTTCTAAACCTACCACCAATTCTGAAATAGGTTTTTGTGAAAAGCTTTTCTATTACTGATGGCCAAATGGTACCCTATGGCCATAACAGCACAAAAAATATGTTTTATTTGGCCCATATCATGTTTATAAAAGATTTTGGCTAAGATGTCAGTATTTTAAAATTGAAAGATTTAGGGATGCCTGAGTGGCTCCATCAGTTAAGTTTCCGACTCAGTTTCAGCTCCGGTCATAGTCTCAGGCTCAGGCGATCAGCCCCGCATTGGGCTCTACACTCAGCAGTGAGTCCGCTTGGGATTCTCTCTCCTGCCCCTCCCCTCATTTAGAAAGAAATAAATCTTTTTAAAAACTCAGAATATTTAACATAAAATCTAGATTTCTGGCTTGTGTTGAAATACTGTTGAGCCATTTTCCTACCTGGCAGGCTGCTGGGATCAGGCCATCCCGGCCTCCTTCAGATAAGGCAGGGGCTGCCTTTCTCTGACATAGGACTTTCTCGTTCATTTACACTATCAACCTAGTTAGGAAAGACATTCGATTTGATAGACTCTGCTTTAAACTGTATTTTCTTATCATGTGTGATGGGAAATTAATGGGAATTTTCACTTAAAATTACAGGTTTTGGAAGAGCAAATAAGAGCCCGAGACCAGGTGGCCACAGGAACTAATTTTGCAGTACGGGAGCTGAACACCAAACACCTCCAAGGAGTTGGAGATCTTCGGGGAAGAGTAGCCAGGTGAGAAGAAATATCCAGCAGTGCGTCAGTTCTTGCCCACCGAGTCTCATTCCCAAATAAGCTCCATATAGTAGAAAAGTAGATATTGTCTTTATATGAGGCTAAACTGAGAAGGTGGTAGTTGAGAAAGTGGATGACCAAATTTGAAAGCCTCATACCATCTGTGAGACTCAACAGTTTTATAAAAGACCCCTTATTCACAACGTCCAATTTAGTTCCATCTGAAAGTGACAAGAATCATATTGTTTCTATAGCCCTCGACTGTCCAAATACCAGTGTCTTATACAAAGACAGCCTCATAGCCACAAACAAAATCCCCAGATTTGTCAAATTCTAAGCATTAAAACATTTAAGATACATAAGAATGACATAGAAAAGTCTAACAAAAGGGATTTACCTCCCAAGGGATAAAATTTTGAGTAACATCTTTCAAATGATATTTCTAAATCAAAAGAATTAATGCTATACAGATTACCACAAGCCTGTGGGTATTGACAATGGCAGGATCACCCTAGTAGGCACTCTAGTAGATCACTTGAAGGGCTGACTATAGACACCTTTGCAACTCTACAACTTCTGCCAGCACCTCTTTCCTCTCTCCTGGAATACCCAGCCTCCATCTTGTTAATCTGCTCTGAAATGAAATGTTAATGACAGAATGAGAATTAGGTGAGCAATACCTAGAACAAACTTCTTTTAGAGTATCTGTCCATTCGACTTAACAACAACAAAAAATGCATTAACCTCTATGCCATATACAAGGCAGTATGCTGAGGTTCAGGATTCAGCAACACGGTCCAATTCCAATTCCCCAGGACTCCAGATTTATGGTCTACATGGGAATACAAGCTCCAAATATAAGAAATGAGATGAAACTACAGTGAGAGTCTATGGTGCCATAGGAATATCCAAGTCAGATTAAAGCATAGGGAAGTCTTGAGATGGAGGAGGTGAAACTTGAGATGAGTTTTGGAGGATCCATAGCAGCTTGTTAGACAAGGAAGGATGGGAAGTGCACTTCATATAGGAAGAATAATATGTGCAAATGAACTGAGGGATGAATTCTGTGACAGGTTCAAGGGGCCACCTGTGAGAAGAATGTTTTGGTTTTGGTATTTGGGGGGTGCGTTTATAAAGAGATGGGAGATGAGGAGATGAAACTCATAGGTGGTCCAGATTGGATGCTGAGGGATCTTGTGGGCCTAGGTAGAGATTTGAATTTTATGGAGAAGGTTATACATAACAATGAGAAGATCTTTGGTAAGGAGATGACATATTTAGTGACATTATAATATTAGCTAAATTGCTGGAGTACAGAAAGGAAGCATAATAATGAAAGGGAGGCTATTGCAGCAGTCAAGGTGCCAAACGTCAAGGGCTTAAACTAAAGCACCAGCCATGAAAGCCCAGAGCAGGTAAGAGACATTAGGAAAACAGAATCTACAGGAATAGTACCTATGTGTACGCACACACACACACACACACACAGATAAGTAATTATATTATTTATACATCCAACATATACAAAATTCTATATTTCATTATATCATATTTGATACACACAAAGAAAATTTTATAATATTTGGGTAAGTCATGAAGGAAGATAATAAAACAAACACGAGCAAACCCACCATCAGATTTAGACGTGACATGATTTTTCAAAGATAAACACCAAATATCTGTTTTGAAAAACCTTGAAATTTGGTTTCATTTGGTGGTGTCCTGATGATGTCTCAACTATTTATTTATTTATTTTTATTTCATTTATTTATTTGACAGAGAGAAACACAGCTAGAGCGGGAACACAAGCAGGGGGAGTGAGAGAGGGAGAAGAAAGCCTCCCATCAAGCAAAGAGCCTGATGCGGGGCTCGATCCCAGGACCCTGGGATCATGACCCTGGGATCATGACCTGAGCCAAAGGCAGACCCTTAATGACTGAGCCACTCAGGCGCCCCAACTATATACTTTTTCTGCGAACAACTCACAAACCTACTCTTCTATTTCTGTAAATCCTGCTTTACATGTAAGAAAAAATAACAGATTTAAATGAAACTATGACATGAATGGAATAATATCAAGAATAAGATATGCAAATCTTTTTCTCTGCTCTAATTTATTTTTTCTTTTTTGTCTCCTTCCTTATAAACTATTATATTTAAAGTCTACAACATGATGATTTGATAGATATATGCACACTAAAATGATTACTATAGTCAACTTCATTAAAATATCTTCTCACATAGTTACCATTTTTAATGTGTGATTAGAGCATCCGAAATCTACTTTCTTACTATATTTCTGTTCTTTGATACAACATTATTAACTATAGTCATCACAGTGA
Source organism: Spilogale gracilis (assembly GCA_004023965.1). Classification (NCBI taxonomy): domain Eukaryota; kingdom Metazoa; phylum Chordata; class Mammalia; order Carnivora; family Mephitidae; genus Spilogale; species Spilogale gracilis. The sequence goes on along the minus strand of PITA01010882.1, from coordinate 52,517 downwards.
ACATTAGGTCTCTAGGCATAGTCTTCCTAATTGCAACTTTGTACTCTTCGACCAACATTTCCCCATTTCCCCCACCTCCTCACCCTGGATAACCACCATTCTACTCTCTGCTTCTGTGTATTTTACTTTTTCAGATTCTATATGAGATGATGCATTTTTTTTTCTTTCTGTGTCTACCTTCACTAACTTAGTATAATGTCTTTCAGTTTTATCCATGTATTCATGAATGGCAATATCTCCTTTTTCGAGTCTAAATAATAATCAGAGTGGGGTGTGTGTGTGTGTGTGTGTGTGTGTGTGTGTGTGTATCTCACAATTTCTTTATCTATTCATCTGTCAACAGACACTTAGGTTGTTTCCATTTCTTGGCTATTGTGAGTGTTGCTGCAATGAATGTGGGAGTGCAGATATTTCTTCCAAGTACTGATTTCATTTCCTTTGGATATATATGCAGAAGAGGGGTTGCTGGATGATGTAATAGCTCTATTTTAAGTTTTCTGGAGAACTTTCATCCTGTTTTCTACAATGGCTACACCAACTTACGTTCTTACTGACACCTTACTTTTCTCCACATACTAGTCACCATTTGTTACCTTTTTATTATTTTGACAATTGCCATCCTAACAGGTATAAGATGATATCTCGTCGTGGTTTTTATTTGCAGTTTCCTTATGCTCAGTGATGTCGAGTACCTCTTATTGTCCCTGTAGGTCCTTTTTATGTCATCTTTGGGCAAATGTCTATTCAGATCCTTTGTCCATTTTTTACTCTTTGTGGTCATTTAAAGCTAACACTTTGTTTCCTATGGTCCCAAGGAACTTGCAAAGGAGCCCCGTCAGCTTTTCGAGCTGGGTTATTTGGAAGCCAATCTCTTGAGCAGCTGTGTGGCCCAAACCCTTCACTCCTCAGGGAGACACTGGGATCTGGGGGGTCCCCCCAGTTGTAAGGAAGGCCCTGTGCCAAGAAAGGGGTTTACAACCTGAGTGTGTTTCACCTTTTCCTACCCATTTCAATATTTTCTTATTTGTCTGATATATAGGAGTCTTTAAATTAGTCTCTGGATTTTTCTCAGAGGGACCCAATCTGTGTGTAGCTATTTATTTGGTGTATCCTGAGAAGAAGGGGCAACCAGGAGCCTCCTCGGCCTCCATTTTACACTTCAATTGCTTAGTTATTTTCCCCCATGAACCTTAAATAGTGCTTTTAGGACAAGGTCTTACTTTTTCTTGAAATGTCTCCCTTTTATGAAAATTTCTTAAATCTATTTGTTAATCTGAGACAGAATCTGGCTAAAAGTCATGAGACTTAAACTCACCCATCCTGTCCCGATTTATGTATTTTTGCCAGGCAAGTGACTGGGACAAGCTGAGGCCAAATTAATGACTGTCTTTCCACATATATTGACCTTCATTCCGATTAGTATTTTGGCATAACTAAGATTAAAGTTGATTATTTTAATCTAATTCCTAGCAAACTTTTTACTGCTGCATAAAATAAATTCAATATTTAATAATGGCAAAGTGCTTTGAAATTTGTACCTTATTTCCTATTCCAGAAGAATTGGCAGTTTCAAGGCAAGTACTTCCAATGAGTTATCTGGCTTGCTGTTGAGACCCTCTCCTCTATTTGGTAGATGATAGTCTCAAGTGAAAATGGGAAAAGCACGGGGCGCCTGGGTGGCTCAGTTGGTTAAGCGACTGCCTTCAGCTCAGGTCATGATCCTGGAGACCCGGGATCGAGCCCCACATCAGGCTCCCTGCTCGGCAGGAGGCCTGCTTCTCCCTCTCTCACTCCCCCTGCTTATGTTCCCTCTCTTGCTGTGTTTTGCTCTGTCAAATAAATAAAATCTTAAAGAAAAAAAAAGAAAATGGGAAAAGCAAATATGTAAAGAAAACTCATAGGAATGACTATGATTTATGGTCTGTAGGAGAAGCCAGGGGGAGGGCAAACTTCCAGCCACATTTGGTGATTTGGGATTTGAGACAGATTTGTTTATGAAAAAAATAATAAATTATGTTGGTAGGTGACTAAAAGCAAAAGTCATATTCTTTGGAGAAAACACTAATAATATCATGGATATTGTCAACTTCTGAGAAGCTAACGGTAGGAACTTCTGATTAAAGATAGTTGAATAAAAATATTTTCAAGTTGCTTCTGTCACTTGAGACGTCTTAAAGCCAGTTAGAAATATAAGAAAGGAAACAAAAACTCCATCTTTAATATAACTTGGAGGTCACCTCAACTGCTAACCACAAAGTCCACTTACCAACTACGGTGATGTCTGGACTGATGGAGTCCTCCTCCGACTTTAAACATAACGATTTGCTCCAAATCAAGAGCCATAATCCTAAAAGGCATAGGACAAATAATTTGAATGGAGCAGTTTACCTAGGAGCTCAAGTGGGAAATAGGAGAGATAGGAAATGGCCGTTTAGAGACTCAAGTCAGCAACACAGAGCAGCTGGGGAGTGTAGCTAAGGATGTGATCCGGTTATTGATCATCTAGGACCTACCTCAGTGCTTGCGAATTCACACCTGAGAGAAATACTGACCTTCTACAGGCAGAGGAATTGGAGGAGGCGTATAGTGTCACAACAGAGAAGTTAGGACTCAGTGATTGGCTGTGAAATATACCAGTCTAATTTTTGAGGACAAGATGGTGAGATGAACCCATCCACCCATCCCGCCCCGGGCCTAAGGAAATATCAGAGTTGATACCACAAGCCTACGTGGAGGCTGTGGTCTACTCCTCATCAAACACACACTTGGTGATGTGTAGGTAGTCAAAATCATTCAAAGATGTAAGACTGATAGCTAGAAGAATCTAGGCTTTTACACCACAGAATATTCAAAGGGCATAGGAGTGGGCTGTGCCAGGAACCTCTGAAACTGGGGATAAAGACGGGCCTCTGTGTCCAGGGAGAACTGAGAAAGCAGGAAGGAGCAGAACGAGAAGCCACTATAGTTTATTACCCTTTTAGTTTTTATTGACTTCTAAATGATAGGCGTGTGTTAGTTTCATAAAATAAAATTTATTTTAAAAAATAAGAAATAAAAGGGCTTCCCCCAAAAAAGAGATTATCACATAAAGAAAAATGAGACAGATAAACTGGAATTGCTCAGGATTAAAGTGGGGAAAAAAAAGAAACAAAATCCCAAAATATCAAACATGCTTTGGAAGCCCTCCACATGCAATAAATACAACTAAGATTAATACTAATTTATTTTTAAAAAGCAAACATGAGAAAACCATAAAAAAAACAAAAAGAAAACATTTTCAGTATAAAAATGGTTGTCAAAAGATGATACATACAGCAGACAGGTAAAACTCACTCATTCAACGTAGACCCTATCGGACCTTCCTCAAGAAGAAAGAACAAATCCTTCAGGAAAGAACTATTCATGGGTGTAAGAGAAGAAAACTTTCTTAAAACAGAGATTTGAATCTATAGATCAAGACTGTAATCCCAGAAACATTGCTATGAGAACAATTAAATCAAGATATTCTGGTCGAAGTGACTGGACATCAGGAATAAAAATCATTAGACAACAAGGTAGACAGAACAAATCAGTGTGCGGTGTTAGACCGGCAGTGTGTGTGCGTGGGAAGGCAGGAAGGAATAAATAAAGCTACTGATCTGGTAGGGGGAGCTTCCTCAGTGCCAGGTACTGGCTAAATCCAGTCTATTCGTTCCTCCTTTCATCCTTAAATAACCTATCAAGCTAGAAAGTAGCAGATTCAAAGCCAGGGTGTTGTGACACCAGAGACCAGTTCTTAACCATTAGTCTACAAGGCACAGACCAGCTGTCTCTGAAGGTCAGACAAGGAGGGTGTTGGGTGAGGAGGGGCAGGGATCCGTGAGAGCAGCCACTGTTTCTATGCAATCTTCGGGGATCTTAATGTGGATTCATGTAAGATTATTCCAACTGACCAGCCACAGAAATTGTTTTGACAACAACAGTTTCTACAAACCAAATGGCTTTTGACCATGACTTTGGTGCATTACAAGCCAGCTCCCATTTTTGATCAGATTAATTCCTAATTTCTGCCCCCCCCAGCAGTCTCCCCATCCCTACAACAGTCCCCTGGTATCTCTTGAAGGGATTGCTCAAGCAAAATTACCATCTTACTCACTTTTGGCTCAACTTTGGAACCAAAAATCTAAAGAAAAACAAGTTCATTTCCAGATCCTAAAAAAAATATTGACATCTATTTAAAAATCAATATTCATAGCACTTAGCATGAAGACATGAAAATATGCTTCCTAATAAATATTTGAGGACAAAGAGTTATTTTACAAAATTACAAACCTCAAAGTGATCTCTGATAACTTTATGTAAAGAAACAGTCCCTCGGGGTTCTATGTCCTATCTTTCATGCCTATATGAGTGTATAGAAAGTATAATACAGTAGGAAACCTGTTCGGTCCCAGGAGAAGCCTTGGGGTGATAATGGGGTGGATTTTCTTGACATACTAGGAAGATGGTTAATCTTCAGCTCCAACCCCACTTCACTAGGGTTCCTTCCTTGAGATACCAAGGCAATTTGGGGGCTAAAACTTTATTCACATGTTGGTATGAATTGTTTTTGTCCTAATAAAAAACAACACTTGACTGAGACCACTCAAGGAACAGGAATTTTGACTGGTGTTAAGAGGAGGGAACTTGTTTTTGTTTGGTTGTTTTTTTTTTTTTTTAAGATTTTTATTTATTTATTTGACAGAGAGAGAATAGGCAAATAGGCAGAGAGAGTCAGGCAGAGGGGGAGAGAGAAGAGGAAGCAGGCTCCCTGCTCAGCAGAGAGCTTGATGCAGCGGATCCCAGGACCCTGAGATCATGACCTGAGCCAAAGGCAGAGGCTTTAACCCCCTGAGCCACCCAAGTGCCCAGGGAAATTGTTTTTTGAAGATGGTTTGGAAGATGATGGTGACCTGGGACTCTTTGTAGCCAGAAGAGAGGGGATAATCTTGGAGTCAACGAAAGAGACTAAATAGAGGAAAGTGGATTGAGAATGCAATATAGAACAGGAAAAAGTTTCAATTTTGCCTAACCATAGGCAGCAGGGAGTATTTCCAAAACATTAAAACCTGTTGGAACTCCTATGACCGAATTAATGTATCAGACTAAAAATCTAAAATTCTCCCCATTTTCTCCCAATGTCTTCATCTACTTCAACCCGGTTCTTTGCTTTCAATCAATGTATCATTATCCAAAGAAGTTTCTTTCCCATCAGGAAAAAAAGAGAAAAAGGAAGATTTCTGCATTTGCTCCTATATCTACTAACTCATTATTCAAAGAACTTTAGAACTTTTGCCATCAGGTGAGTGCATACATCCTACTGTAGTATTAAAAAATGCTTGAACCTATTGATCTCACAACCAGTTTTCATCTTGCTGCTAGATGTGACTCCAGCATTGTGAAGCTTTCTGGAGATATTCACTTCATCAGACATGAGCACCAGAAAACTGAAAAAACAATTCAAGACTTTATGTCTGCCTTAGAAACTGTTTCTAAGAACTTGGATGTGAAGGTAACTGAAAATATTTGGAACTCTTATGTTACATGTTAGTGCCAGAAGATCACTATAGCTTATCAAAATGTTTAGTCAAGTGGTAATATTTCAAAAGAACCCTTTTCTTCCAAAGAGTTTAACCATGACAGCTCATGCCTAAATACCATGAGCACTGCCAGTTGAATTAACAAATATTTAATGAGCACTGCCTATGTTCCAATACAGCTTACCCCTTGCAAGCCTGTGCTGTTTGATTCTACTGTTGCTGTTACTCCTTTACTCTCTGGGTTTTTCTCAAAGATGGTAGAACCAAAGATTATAAGCAAAGCAATTTCTCACGGAAGCTATTGTTATTAAATACAAGCTAAATGTGAGTTGATTATGTTACATCCCTACAGTAGGTTTTGTCTCCATTCTCATCTTCCCATTCAATGGCTTAACTGAAGGAGCTCATGCAAAGTCTTCTGTGTCCTACTTTGTCCTACTTTGTCTTCTTCCTTCCTTCCTTCCTTCCTTCCTTCCTTCCTTCCTTCCTTCCTTCCTTCCTTCCCTCCTTTTCTCCTTCAGTCCTTCCCTCTCTCCCTCCCTCCTTCCAGAGACAGCAGGTGAGCAGGGGGCAAGGGTAGGGGCAGAGGGAGAAAGAGAGAATCTTAAGCAGGCTTCACACTCAGTGTGGACCCCAATATGGGACTCAATCTCAGGACTCTGGGATCATGACCTGAGACGAAATCAAGAGTCAGAAATTTAAGTAACTGAGCCACCCAGGCACCCCACTTTGTCATATAGCTTATATAACAATAAGCACATCTCCTTTGAAGTCATTTGGGCAGAACAAAGTGGAAATCCTTTGGAAATTGGGGGGAGATCAGTATATGATTATTTGCTCATAGGAACCAGTTGGTCAAAAGCAGAAATTTCAAAGGGACACATAGTTTACTACAATCCCGTTGGACTCATCTTGCCCACACCTACACCCATATAATTAAGTCCTAACTATTTTTTGGTTAATTCTCTTTGCATTTCAAAACATTCAGTTATACCTACAACAAATCATAATCACTTTATCTCTGGTTTTCTGATTTAAAACCTCAGTACTTTTTTTTTTTTTTGAAAGATTTTATTTCTTAACAGAGAACGACTCAGGGAGAGCAGGAACATAAACAGGAGGAGTGGGAGAGGGAGAAGCAGGCTTCCCTGCTGAGCAGGGAGCCTGATGGGGACTCGATCCCAGGACCCTAGGATCATGACCTGAGCCGAAAGCAGACACTTAACGACTGAGCCACCCAGGTGCCCCAAAACCTCAATACTTTTTTCATAAAACCATGACCAGAACTTCCAGGTCACTGTTAAATACGTGTTGGTTGTAAAAGATCATAATGTGTTGGACCATAAAATGGTTATAGAGGTCAACTTCTCTAGTTCTAATTACACTGGTGATGTCTTTGTTGTTAGCTGTCGGCTGGTGGTTTGATATATGTTTAAGCACATTAAGGAAGTATCCATAAATTCCTACTTACTTCTGTTAGTTTTTATTAGTATTTGGTTTTTATTAGGACTGAATATTTAACTTTACTAGCTGCCTTGTAGACATGAACAAATGCCTAAATCATCATATTAGTTGTTTTCTGGTTTGGATTTTTATTTGTTCCCTTGTTTACCTTTTTGGACTTCTAAGTTGCTATGTCAATACCTTTCCCAATACTGAAACACTGCAGCATTTTCTGCTATACAGTCTTGTGTAATCACTGAGCATTTGATTTTGCATCTAAGTTCAAAAGTGACATTGGCTATAGTTCATCCTTAGATTATTTAAGGTATACATATGATATGTATTGTTCACAAATTGAAACTATATAAGAAAATACAGGGGCACCTGGGTGGCTCAGTCAGCATTGGGCTTCATCCTCAGCAAGGAGTCTGTTTAAGATTCCTTCTTTCCTACTCCCTGTCCCTTTGCACCCCCCGCACCCTGGTGTACTCTCTCTCTCAAATAAATAAATCTTAGAAAAAGTATACAACTGAGAATTTTCGTGCTCTCTTTTGTCATCAATTACCACATTCTTTCATTTCCTCACTGAAACCATTTTTATTGTGCTGTTGGGAATCCTTTCAGTATGTCCTTATGCAGATATAAGCAAATGCAAATACATTCTTATTTCCTCCTTTTTACAAAATAGATAGCATATTATATATGTTGCTATGCACCTATTTTTTCTTTTTTTAATTTAAATTTTACTCAGTTAACATACAGTTATATACATACAGCAATATTGGTTTCTGGAATAGAGTTCAGTGATTCATCTCTTACATACAACACCGAGTGCTCATCAAAAAAAGTACCCTCATTAATGCCCTTCAGCCGTCTATCCCATCCCCCCCCTCTCTCCATTAACCCTCAGTTTGTTCTCTATCATTAAGAGTCTCTTATGGTTTATTTCCCTCTCTCCCCTCCCTTCCCGTATGTTCATCTGTTTCCTTTCTTAAATTCCACATATGAGTGAGATAATATATTTGTCTTTCTCCAACTGACTTATTTCACTTAGCATAATACACTCTAGCTGCATCCACATCATTGCAAATGGCTAAATTTCATTCTTTTTTATGGCTGAGTAATATTCCTGTGTGTGTGTGTGTCCTAAATATTTTTTTAAAGATTTTATATATTTAGTTGACACACAGAGATCACAAGTAGGCAGAGAGACAGGCAGAGAGAGAAGGGGGGGAAGCAGACTCCCTGCTGAGCAGAGAGCCTGATGCGGGACTCGATTCCAGGACCCTGAGATCATGACCTGAGCCGAAGGCAGAGGCTTAACCCTCTGAGCTACCCAGGTGCCCCGTATTCCACATCTTCTTTATCCATTCATCAGTTGATGGACACTTGGGCTCTCTCCATAGTTTAGCTATTGCTGGTAATGCTGTTATAAACAACAGGGTGAGTGCACCCCTTTGAATCCGTTTATCCTTTGGATAAATGCCTAATAGTGTGATTGTTGGGTCATGGGGTCTATTTTTAACTTTCTAAGGAACCTCCATACTGTTCTCCACGTGGCTGCACCAGTTTGCATTCCTACCAACAGTGCAAAATGGTTCCCCTGAACCCTGCATCCTTGCCAACACCGTTGTTTCTTGTGTTGTTAATGTCAGCCATTCTGACAGGTGTGAAGTGGTATTTCATCGTGGTTTTGATCTGATAATGAGTGATGGTAAGCATCTTCTCATGTGTCTGTTAGCCACCTGATGTTGTCTTTGGAAAAGCATCTATTCATGTCTTCTGCCCATTTTTAAACCTGATTATTTGGTTTTGGGGGCGATGAGTTTGATAAGCTCTTTATGGAATTTGGGCACTAATCCTTTGCCCAATATGTCATTTACAAATATCTTCTTCTATTCCAAAGGCTGCCTTTAGTTGACTGTTTTCTTCACTGTGCAGAATTTTTTATCTTGATGAAGTCCCAATAGTTCATTTGCCTTTGTTTCCCTTGTTTCTGGCAACAAGTCTAATAAGAAGTTGCTACAGCTGAGGTTGAAAGGGTTTCTGCCTATTTTGTTCCTGAGGATTTTGATGGATTACTGTCTCACATTTAGGTCTTTCATCCTATTTTTTCTAACTGAACAAATATATCCTGGAGATCAGCCATATTAGTACATGGAGAGCTTCTGCATTCTTTTTTACAACTGCATACTCTTCCTTGCCTGTATGATAGCTCATTTAACCAATCTCTCACAGATGCACATGTAGGCTATTTTTTAATATTTCTCTCTTTCAAATCAATGCTGCACTGTATAACCTTGACTTATGTCAGTGTGTGTGTGTGTGTGTGTGTGTAGGTATGTTTGTAGGATCAACACCCAGAAGTGTGATTGCTGAGTCAAAGTGCATGGTTGTTATTTTGAAAGATCTTGCTCTCAGTGGGGCTTTGATCATGCCGCGCAGCCGCCAACAATATGTAAAATGTCCTATGTTCCCACTGTCTCCCCAGTGATATTGACTTTTGAATTTGACCGTTCTTATAGGAGAAGGAAAAAGATCGCCATGGTCTCTATGTTTCACTTAGTCTTTCTTATTGTGTATGAAGTTCTTCAAGAGCTATTTATATTTTTTATTCAGTGAGCTATTTATGCATCTCTTATAATATCCATTTCCCTATTGGGCTGTTCTTTTTCTTCTCAATTTCTAGGAGTTCTTTATATGTTAGGGAGATGAGCCCTTCTCTATGATATGATCTGCAAATTTATTTTCCCAGGTTATCATTTGTCTTTTAACTTTTGGCATAATTATTTCTCTATTTGTAGCTAAATTTATCAGCTTTTTTCTTTAGTGGCTTCTTTTAAGTCACAGGCCTGAATTATTCCTATTTTCTTCTAGCACTTTTGTGGCTTTACTATTTATATTTAAATTCTTGATCCATTTGGAGTTTTTTCCTAATAATGTGCCTTAATTATTATTTAAATCATTGACTCCATATAGTACTTCACTTTTAAAAAATTTATTCATTTCAGAGAGAGAAGAGGAGAGAGCGTCTGCACTTGAGTGAGGAGAACAGCAGAGAGACACAATCTGGAGCAGTGTCCCCACTGAGGACAGAGTCCAGTGTAGGGCTTAGTCTTCCAACCCATAATATCATGACCTGAGCAGAAACCAAGAGTCGGATGCTTACCCAACAGAGCCACCTAGGTGGTATTTTTAATACCTGGTACAGCAAGTACCCTTTTCCTGATTATCATTGTTTCTTTTCACATATGATTTTTAAATCAGTCTGTCCCAGCAAATAAATCAACAGACTCAACTTTAATTTTTATTGAAATCATGTTAAATGTATCAGTTAAGTTTAGAATTAACAAAGTAGGGGAGCTTGGATGGCTCAGTCAGTTAAGCATGTGCCTTGGGCTCAGGTCATGATCCCAGGGTCCTGGGATAGAGCCCCATGAGGGGCTCAGCACTCAGTGGGGAGGCTGCTTGGAGATTCTCTCTTACTGTCCACCCCCTCAACTCATGCATGCTCTCTCTCTCTCTACAGTAAATAAATAAATCTTAAATAAAAGAGAGAGATGAATTGAGGGGGAAAAATTGACAGAAAATGAGGAGGTTTCTAGAAAACATGGAGAGAGCCATCAGATTACAAAGTAGGTCTGACTCCTGTGAAAGAGACCAAAAAGGAAGGTCTGGGACAGATATTCTATCAGTTTCATCCAGTTCTTTGAACCAAAGTCACTCTTCAAAGGAAAACTATTAAGTCACTGGCTGGGAGCAGCCAGTGGGAATCATGGTGCCCACACATGGTTATGCATTTTAAACCCAGCAGTCAGGGCCCTTGGCCAGTTATGCTCCTCTGAGTAGGAGAGCTGAGAGGCACATTTCCAGGTAAAACACTGGAATTAAACAACAGAATGAAAAGAGGTTACTTTCCTCAAATGGTTAGGTTTTGTTTCTTTATACGTTTCCTATTAATTTTTAGTTTTCATGCAGTATAGAGTCATGATCTATGCTTTTCTGGCTTTGTGGAAAAATTTGAGTTTTTTGCTTATTTTTTAGAGAGGGAAGGGGCAGGGGCAGAGGGAGAAAGAGAGTCATTGGGGCTTGACCTCATGACCCTAAGATCATGACCTGAACTGAGATCAGGAGTTGGACGCTTAACCAACTCAGCCACCCAGGCGCCCCTACTTTGAGTTCTTCATAGCCATATGTCTGCTTAGTTGTTGCAAATGCTCACTGCACACTGGGAAAGAATGAGTGTTTCTTGCTGTTTGCCAGTTAGACTGTTTGGTATATAAATCTACTAACTAAACTATATTGTTCATGTCTTCCCATATCTCTCTTTATATTTTACTTATTTGACTTTTATTGGTCAAAGAGAAGTCATTTAAAATCATTAATATATCATTTAAGTTTATCTTTGTATTCTTTATCTTTATATTCAAATATACATTTATATCTTTATATTCGAAATATAATGTAAATAAAGGTTTAAAACTCTTTTCACTGGGGATTCTAGTCTTCGTCTGTAAAAATGACCACCTTCGTCCCATTTAACATATTTTCCTTGAATACCATTTTGTCTAACAATATTGTTCTGCCAGTTTTCTTTTCCTTTGCTTTTTCCAGGGATATATTTGCCTATTATTTTATTGTTAACAATTCTGCCTTGAAGTATACCTCCTCTAAATAGCCATTCATGAGTGACTGGATGCCCACTCAACATTTATCTATTCAAACTGTTCTGTTATTCACCTCTTTGGGAACTTAGATTTTGTTAACTTGCCCATTATCCTCCATGTGACTGTTTCAGAGTTGAATTCTGTCTGGCCAAAACCCATTGTATAGTTTCATTCCCCTGGACAGTGGTTAGTGTAGGCATGATTACATGTTGCAATTATGTTCTATTTTCCAATCTAGTCCTTTTACCTAAAGGAACTTCCTCCGTGTTTCTGGCTATGTGGAAGACACTCTTATCTTCCAGAAATGGACCTTGTTTCCGCCTATCTTTAAACGCACTAAAGTCATTTCACTTGGCATTCCTTTGTGGTCATGTCAGACTCCTCCCTGGAAATTCCTGAAGCCTAGTCCTAGGCCACTCATGCATTTTCCTCAGAGTCTAATTAATTGTGTTTAAACATTTATTCAATAAGCATTTGGTAAATATTTACCATTGGTCACCTAATGGGCACTAAGACTATAATAGTGATAGAGGATATATAGTGACTTACACTATAATTAGGGAAAAAGGCAAGAAATAATTAAAGTTAACAAACTGATAAACGAATATCAATTCTATGTTTTTGTTCTATCATTAGGCAGCCTATTAAAAAGAATATGACAGACAGAAAAATGGAACACTTCCCTAAAATTCTTTCCCTGAAGATAGTTCTGTAACTATTGAATCATTCCTTTAGAAAAAATCATTTTCAGATGCAAATATGCTTTAGGCTCAAGTCTGTTTCTTGGCTCTTTTAGGAATAAAGTATAATTAATGTAAGTGCTAGTGGTTTTGTTCACACACACACAAAAGCTCCCTTTTGTACTTTCATTAGGTAATGCAGCTTTTAGGAAAGATTGAGGCTGCCAGTTCTGAGCAAATCTCAAATTTAAAGATGGTCCAGGGAGATTATCGCCATGAAATGAACCTCTTGGAGTTCAAGTAAGTGAATGGAAGATTTTTAATTCTGTTAAGTACATTCCAAAATGTTTTGCCTAATGAAAGTATTGGCATTAAATGAAAACCTATCCCAGGAATTTGAAACTGGCCAAGACATAAGCAACAAACTGATGGAGATAAAACTCTATGCTAAAGCAACTTATACAATATTCATAATAAAGGAAATGTGAGGGGAGGTGGGTGGGGGAATGGATGAAACCAGTGATGGGGATCAAGAGGGTCATAGGGTGAGCACCAGGTGTTGTATATTGAAGAGTGGAATCACTCTTCCACAGTGGAAACTAATATCACACTGTATGTCAACTAACTAGAATTTAAACAAAAAGTTAACAAAAGGAAATATGAATGTTAATTTTGTCATTCTCTTTGTATATTGCAACTGAATTGATATACTGCCTGACCTTTTCTATAGAATAATTTTACTTATCAATTATATATTAAAATGCCTCAATGTAATGCACTTCACTGAATATACACAAATTCCAACAGACTATCCAGTAATTTTTAAAATAACTTTCATTTACAAGCTTTTCTTTTACCTGTAAAATATGATGCTAACAAACTGTAGCACACTATCATTTTCAAGACACCTTCCAATTTCAGAGATGTTAAGTTAGGAAATAGGTGTGTCCTAGAAATTGATGAAAAACTAGTTATCCCTAAAATTCAAAGAAGTAAATATCATGAGTAAAGGGAAAATACAAGTCTAAAAAAGCATGTCTAGGTGCTTAAATTCCAGCACAGTGAAGATGCTCAGTAAATAGCTGTATGGTGTTTGATCTAATGCTATTAGCTTAGAATTAAATAAAATTAAAGTATCCAAAGGAGAAGTAGAAAAGTAAACTGTTTCTAGAAGTACTCTTTTTTTTTAAGATTTTAATTTATTTATTTGATAGAGAGAAACACAGCTAGAGAGGGAACACAAGCAGAGGGAGTGAGAGAGGGAGAAGCAAGCTTCCTGCTGAGCAAGGAGCCCGATGTGGGACTCGATCGCAGGTCTCCAGGATCATGACCTGAGCCGAAGGCAGTCGCTTAACCAACTGAGCCACCCAGGCACCCCTAGAAGTACTCTTTAAGAACTGATTTTACTTGGAGAAAAAGGGATTTATAATCTGGAATGGAATACTGGCTTAAAGGAATGAAGTGTATTAACAAACAGCAAATCAAGGAAAAGGAAAGATTTGAGAACCAGGGTTCACTGCCTTATTGACGGTGTGGTGTGCTTTTCCATCTTCAGTCCTGTGAAAAATTGGCTTCTAGATGAGTCATCTAAATAGTTAAATATGAATATGGACACTTTTGTAATAATACAAACTTGAATCTTTCTCTCACTTGAAATAATAAAGTTCTAAAATTTCATTAGTATTACAGTAAGTAACGCTGAATTTATAAACCAAAATTTTCTACCTATTAGCTCTAATAATTCATTTAAATACACAATTGACTCTTTTATTTAAACCTTCTGCATCAATTTTTTAAAATTAAAAAGTAACTAAATAAAACAAAGATGGAAAAAAAGGTCTTCATCTCAGTTTCCTAATGTAAACAGTGCTAACACCAAGGATGTGTCCTCCTTTACTTTTCTCCTTGTTAATCTATATATCTAAGAAAAAGGATGTTTATATATATTATATATACCACATAGGTATAGATAGAGCATGGCTTTTGAAAATACATCCTATTCACATTACTCAATAATTTGCTTTTTTACAATAGATCTTCATTATCTCTCTAGATCAGTGAATATTATTCTAACATTTTTAATAGTTGCATAATATTTAAACTTACAGATATGCCATAATTCAACCATTTATCATATTGATGAATAGATTCTTTCCAGTTTCCAACTACCACAAAGAAACCAAAAAAATATTGTGTGTGTATATACATGTATATATATATATATCCTTAAATATTCTTAAATGTAGATGTTTTTATTTCTACAGGCAAGATTTTTAGGTCAAAGAGCTTATTAATTTTTATAAATTTCTTTTTTTTCAATGTAGCCATTCACACTTCCACCAGCATATGAGTAGACCTTTCTCTACATTCTTACCAATACTGGATTTTTTTTTAATATTTGCTGATTAGAGGATGAGGATTGTATCTCTTGTTTTCATTTGAATTCCCTTTTCTGTGAGTTGCCCATTCTTATCATTTGTCAGTTTATATTGTGATTTTCATCATTTTCTTATCATTTGTAGCATTCCATCAAGTTAGGGATATTAACCCTTTGACTGAGATATATATTGCAAATATATTTTACTCAAAGAGAAAGTAAGGTGGATAGGGTTTTTTTTTTTTCTTTTACATTCAGAGTGTATCTCAAATTAAAGTGAATGAGATAGAGTATTTGCTTTTCTTTCTTTCTTTCTTTCTTTCTTTCTTTCTTTCTTTCTTTCTTTCTTTCTTTCCTTCCTTCCTTCTTTCTTTCTTTCTTAAGAAACAACTGTCTCTGAATAAAGGGATTAAAAGCATTTTAATGACATTCAAAATTATGTTTAGTTGAACAATTTTACCAGTTAGAAACTCTAACTATTTCAAGTTTAATGGTCAACTAAACATACATCTTATATAGAATGTAAAAGTCCCAAAGCCATCTGTGTTTTTTTAGTGATTTCCTGGGCCTTTGGCACTGATCACTAGAACTGATAAAGGAGGTGCACTGACTCTTTCTTCTGAACCCCTGCATTGAACCACCTTTTACCAAAAAGGTCTTAGTCAGTTGTTCAGTTAAATCATGTCCTAAGTCAACAACTTAGTGCTATGGAGTGAGAGTCTTAGTCATCATACAATACAGCTGTCTTTCAGCAAGAATTTGGCAGGAGAAGTACAAACCATTCACCCCCTAGATAGACCTTGCTGCCGACAAGGTTTAAGACAGTGATTTATAAGAAATGAAGAAAAGAAAAATTATTTGAGCAACAAAGCAAATGCATAGACTCAAATCTCCCCACACAGCTTTGAAAATGCTACCAGAGTATTAAATTACAAACTATCCAAGTCAAGGATATGTCTCACCCATCTCTGTCTCTCAGCACATAGCACATTCAGACACAAGTGGAAGCCAATGAATGAATGAATCAATGAATATTTTGAGAACCAGTAATATGTAGGTTATGTTTTGGATTATTCAAAGACAAAATCATAGCCACATATAGTTGGTGGGAAATCCATAAATAAGCGAAAAGCTAAACACAGGTAAAGTAAAAGTTATGACAGTGTTAAATGAGATATATAAATATACTAATTGTTATTTATAAATATCTACCAATCACTAAGTGATCAACATATTCAGGTGCATCCAGCTCTTATCCCCATTTTAGTGATGGGGAAACACAATCATGGAAATTAAATAATTTGCCCAAAGCCACAGACTTAGAAAGTGTCTGACTCCAAAAGTTAGGTTATTTTCCTTCTCACCATTCCAACCATTAGCAAACTAATCATGCTGCAGAAATTTAGGGAATGAAAAGATCACATCTGCTTGAAACTATGATGGTCTGAGGCTAGGAAGATATTGAGATTTAAGCTTAAGTACAACATGGAATGATAAACAGAAGTCTTCCTAGCAGCACGAAGTTGGAGTTGCTCTTTCTTAGTGTCACAAATTAGGAACCACAGGACCTGAAGAAGAAATTAGTTTAAGTATATAGGTACAAATGATTTAGTAGGAAAAAAATGTTTCCTGGAATTAATTTCTTTCTTCTAAACATGGATCTTAAAATCTTAGATTCAATCTCCAAAGGCTGACTTTGTTAAAGCCATTATCTGAATTCTTGGTAGCCTGCTAATGGTAAGAGTGTCCAAGAATTTAAACTTTTCATGTCTTCCAGAAAAGTTCAATCACTTATTGAATGCAAGATAATGAATTTGAGACATAAGTGAGCTGCTTAAAAAAAAAAAAAAAAAGCCCAGAATGGGGCTATGTTCTCAGTCATGTATGTCTACTATAACCACAGTGATCACTGGGACGATTGCTGCAAGGCCCGCACTCTCTCCCTCACCATTTATATTCACCATTGCTATCTGCTGTCTAGATCCCTGTTAAATTTTATTTCACCCTTTTCTAATCTTCTCCCTTATTGCTGCCCTTGGTATGTATATTAACTTGATTCCACATATAAAAATTTTGTAAAAACTGTATCTCACATTATCCTAATAAGGTCTCTGGCCATAATTTAAAAATCTAACTTTTGTATTTTTTGAAAAAGAAAAAAAGGGGAAAAAAAGCTATTTATTCATCTACCTACTTCCATCCCTCCCTCTTCTTGACTATACCTACTTGTATCTGATAGAAATACTACCAAAACTACTGGAATAGAGGATCTAGGAACTAAAATGCAGATGTCATCCAAGATAAATTCATCTTGTTGAAATTTTAACTGTAAATTCTGTAATTCACAGAAGAGTAATTCTTTCTTGGAAAATGATGCCCATTATGTTAGGGAAAAGTCTAAGGAAAGAAGATTTATATAAACCTTTCTTTAGCTTATCCTTTTTATCTTTCAAGGAGAATGCTTTTTTAAAAAATGCTTTCATATTTTCATAAACTACCAAGAGCCTGACTTTTGATGGTTACCAGGAAAGTGAGTCTCCAATTGCAGGCAAAACTTTCGAGTAAAATGACCATAAGTAGTAAAATGATCATAAGTAGTAAATCATTCTTTGTGACTTTATTTTAATTTCAGAATTCTAATTACTGATATGCACTTCTAAAGATATTACTTGTGCACATTTAATGGTTCCCTGGTATTCAGAGGGATGTTAATACTGAATCAGTAATGAGAGTAGATGCTCACAATTATATACTCAGTAAAGGTGAACAGTGAAGGCTGGATTCCCAACTACGAAGCTACGTCTTGATTATCTGGGGATTTACTGTCCTTCCTAACCATCACTATTAATTAATATTTTCACTATAGATAGGAAAGGGAAGATGAATACTGAAGATCAGATCTTGAAATATCTCAGCAAGTATATGATTTATTATTTGTGAACAGCCCTAGTTCACAAATTGAGTGAGAGAGAATGAATCATTTATCCATTTATTCAACTATTCATTGAGTGCTTCCCATATTCCAGCCGCTGTTCACTGCCATGAACAAAGCAAAATGCTTTTGTGGAGCTTAGGTTCTAGTGAAGCAGACAGCACACAAATTATATATTTATAATATATAATATATAATATAATATTTATAGTATATCAATATAACATATAATATATAATTATATAATTTATATCACATGGTGGTAGCATTTTGGAGAAAAATGAAGGAGGGTAAAGGAATAGGGAAACTCAGATGGGGAAAATGAAAGCTTTTTTTTTTTAAGTGTGGTCTAAAAAACATCCTATGTTAAGGTGGTAAGTGGTGCTTGAATAGAAATCTGAATGAAATGAGAGCAAGAAAAAAGAAAAAAAAAGAAATGAGGGCAAGAGCCCCTGTGTGTTCTAAGAGTGTTCCAGACATAGGAAACAGTTGGCTAAAATGAGGTTGTCCATGTATCCGTTGGGAATGTATTTGTCTGAGATCCTTCAGCTCTTAGCCCACAGCACAGGCATTTGGAAATCATGATTAGGTTAAGAACAGGAAGGTGTCTTCTTCATTGTTGAAGTACTCACCTGAATCAAGAAATGCTTTCTATGTGAAAAATCTCTCTCTCCGTATCAAAAAATGTGATAATTCACGGAGATGAAGATCAGAATTCAGCTATTACACAACTAATATAACTATTCTCCTTCCTACTCAGACCCTCAGCCACTCTACAGTGACTTTTCAAATGGATGATATATGATTTCAAACCTTTAGTCTCTATAATAACACCCACTTCTATTTTTAAAAATCCTTCATTCTCTGTTATTGAATACCCCCGTGGTGTACCATCTCCTTGCCAGCAGTCGCTCCCAGTACCTTAGCCTATTACAACCATTTTTGTTCACGTGAGTAGCTCAGTACCCTTTTAGCCCTTCCGGCCCCCTACCCCTCAAAGAATCCACAGAGACCCACAGGAAGCAAAAAGACAACCAAGGACCCTCTCCTTTTGGACAATCCGCTTCCGGGAAGTCCTCTTGGGCTCCCTTCCAACTCCCTCCCCCACTCACAGTCTGTGACTTTTCTCTGGCCCAGCTCCGCCCCCAGCCGCCTAGTGACCCTCGCAGAACAGGGATTCCCCCCAAACTACCACCCTTAACCAAATCTGCCCGCTACTAAGAAGGATCTGCACACTTTCTGGTAATTTTAATAAAAAATACCTATTTTATGACTTGTGATTATAGGCTATTTAAATTTCAGCATATACAAAGTTAGATTAGACCACAACCATGTCCATTACTTGTTTATAAATAAGCAATGCTTATTTGTATCCGATGTGGCTGCTTTCCCACTGCAATGGCCGCACTGAGTCCTTCTAGAACTGAGTGGTTGCCACGAGACCATGTGGCCCACAAAACCTAAAATATTTACTGCTTGACCCTTTATAGAAAAAGTTTGCTGACACCCCCCCCCCGACAGAGTGCTATCCCCGTGCCAAGTGACTTATCACTGAGTGGATGATGCATGTGTGTCTGTCACTGTGTCTATGTGTAATTCAGGGTATGAGGAGGGGTGTTGTCAGCAGCTGCGTTGCTCGCAGCAGGGACACGAAGTGTGCCCCCACACCCTCCACCTCCCACATCAAACCACAAGTACTTGCTAGACATCTTGAGCCTTAACATCTGAAAAAAACCCTGCATTTTTCAATATTACATTTTGGTATTATGTTTAAATTTACCTATTAAAATAGAAATATTTTCCCCCTTAGATTTAATTCACTTTCAAATAATCTATATGAGGAAATTGAAAACCATCAAAAATGGACAGAAAGTCAGTTCATCACCTATGAAAAAGACCACCTTGGCCATATAAGTCAATGTCTGAAGTTGCTACAGGAGAGACTGGTAAGCAGTTGTTATTCATGAAGTAAACTGCTGCCGTCATGGTCTGGATGTCAGCAGTGACTCAAGGTCTTGAAAGTTTCGTTGCAACATTCACAGTCACAGTTACTGTGTAACTTCCCTTTCCTGCACCCAGATGGGAATCGAGGGCCCTGCCTCTTGGTCCTGTGTGCTACTCTCCAACTCTGTGAACCCATACTTCTGAGTATGCTCTACTTATGACAGAATAACCTAAAGAGAGGTGTTTTGATTTTTTTTCTTTTAGATATAGATTCTTGGTCCCAACCCAGAGTAGCCTCAGATCCCTGGAGTCCTCCTCTGGGGATCTGTGCTCCTAGGCAAGTTCCCTGGCTGATGCTTGGACACAATAAAGCCTAAAAACTTCTGCCATAGACAAGTCAGTTTACCTCTCCGAGGATCCATGAGTAGACCAAAGCTTTTCAAAACTCCTTTTCCAGATCCAGCCTTGTAGAGAATCTCCAGCTTTGAGGCAAGGAAGGCTATGAGGCTGGAGGGGAAATCTGTTCATTTCAGGTTCCTTTCCACTCCAGCCACTCAGCCAGCAGCAGCGCCCGCGGAGAGCAGCGCAGGGCCATCTGTGTCAGCAGGGACTACCAGCCTTGCTGATAATTCACATAAGATGTTTCTGGAGCATCAGGAGAGGGGCTCTGGGCAGCTGACAGAGATAGGAGTCCAAGAGATGGAGATAAGCATGACAGCTTTATCACTGATACAGCCATTGCAGTCTGTGTGGTCTGAGGTGCAGCCACGAGGGCGACTAGTTCTCCTGGAGTTAGACTCACACACCAGCTCTAGGCAGCACTAGGTGATCACAGGTCACCTGCAGGTAGAAGCTTCCCACCACAAGTAAGAGAGAGGTTGGAGTCCACCTCCCTCAAGCGGCTAGGGCCAAAGACAGGAGAACCAAAGGGGCTCCAAGTCAGTCTTCCCCGGCAATTGCTTGCAAATTCCCTGTGTGGGGTGAGAAGGAGCAGAGCAGCTAATGAACCTTGGGCTGCCCAGGAGTCCCCACCTAGCTGTAATTAGGATCACCTGGAGAGTTTTTAAACCAGATAAATTCCGGAGCCAATTAAGTCAGAATTTCAGAGGGTGGTGTGATGGTTCAGGTGATAGGAATAGACAACAGGGGTCAAGAATCACTCTTCTAGCTGAACTCTGTCCACGTGGAGATGCTAAGCTTGAAGGAATGTGGACACCTAACAGGAGCGCGTGTCAACGAACTTAGGTTAAGCAATGTCTCAAATGCCTTCCTTGGCCACACTTCTTTAAACACTAGACTATAACTTCAAATCCTTAGGGCATTTCAGCAAGACCACAGAGCCCTTTCTTTTCTCTCTCCCATCACATGCAGAATTATAGAAACTACAAACAAGGCCAAAGGGATGAATTCACAACTGTGAACACAGTTCTAGATATGAGGGAACATGGTGAGATTTTTCATGTTTAACGTGGAAAAGTGAACTTGTTAAAAACATTCCCTCAGCTGAAATACAAATACACCTAAGTTTTCTTTTCTGCAGAGTTTTATCACATGGTATCTTTTATAGGAAAAGTCTGAAACTAAAATGGAAGAAAAATTACTGAAGCTTTCAAGCAAATTAGAAAATCTCATTAACACAGAGAAACTAGAAGCAGAACTAAGCAAAGCAAAGCATATAGAAAATAAACTGTCCAAAAAGATGAACCAACTGGAAAAGCACATCTGGGGTGAATTAGAGAAAATGCAGAGTGAATATCAATCAGGTGAGCAGACACCTTTGATTTAAGAACACTAGTCCTTGCCTACCAATCACTCAGAGTTGTCTACTTTGAGCTCATGGCCATGGATCAGTCTTGTCATTATTTCCCCCACCCCAGTCTTGTCATTATTGATATCCTTTTGTATTTAATCTGACTTTTCTAAATATCCCATAGAATGTCAGCAAAGCATTGGAAGTTAGGTAAACAAGCTCACTTCCTTCATTCGGACTTGGCAGTGTCACAAGCTTGCCAAGATTGTGAGGGTTTTTGCTTGTTTGTTTTGTTTTTACTAAGATCACAAAAAAATAGAATTGTTAAACTTGCAAAGTCCTTGAGATCAAGGTCTGACTTGTGGTAGATCATGAAATTAGAACCTGAAATCAAATGTTCCTCATTGAACTGCAGGCAATGAGCCTGGACAGATATCAGACTGGAGCCCTGACCTTTAGAAGTGACGGAGAGAGATGAATTAACAGAGTCCAGTATAATGACTGCTTTTCTTCTTAAGGAGGCTAATGGCAGCAGGTCAAGCTGAGCTAACATCAAAGAGGATTAATTTGAAAGGCTCATCTAATTTGTCAAAGGGAAGGACATGGGATAGGTGCTGTGGAGACGCCATCTGCCTCGAGTCACAGACCTGAGGGAATTACCAGGAACCAGAGGTTCCTTTATTAAAGAAGGCCCATCTCATTTTCAGTCTTCTAGTTATCCAAAAATTCATGCAAATTCTCCCTAATTTTGGTCCTGTACAGAGATGCCTTGAAGGTGTCTTGGGAAGATACTATGGTCTCATTCTGCCAGATGTTCTTAGCATAGAAGTAAAATTTACTGCCTGGAAATCCAACCCACACTACCCTTAGCCCCTATCTCCCCCTGCCAAATCAATATAATGAATTATCTGGTCAGGAATCGTATCTCAAACTTAAGTGACCCTTCCTTTAGAGCACTGTTTTCTACCTTAGCACCAGAGGCTTAATTATATTCATTCCATTAGGTACATCCCCAGGATGAGCTAAAGAGGAATTTTCAATCTGTTTCTTCACTTTGCTAACCTGGAGTTCTAGCAAAGGGGAATTCCAAATGAATGGTGTGCTCCTTTATGCCTTTAATAATAATGTGTTGAGAAATGACTATGTGAAAGGCCCAATGAATAAGAAACGGCCTGTACCCTAAGAAGCTCGAGGTTTGGTAGGTCTGGTAGGTCTGGTATGTAGCTCCAGTCATGGAGTGACTAGACTTGCATAAGAGAGAGACAAAGCATGGGAGTAGGGCTGCAGGGGGAACAGTTGGTGGCCACTCCTCAGGTCCCTCTACAGGTTACTTTCTGAGAAGTTTTAAAACCTCACCTGTGTTATCTTCAATTTGGCAACAAGAATTTTTAAAAAAAGGACATCAAAATTTCTTACCAAATTACAAGAAAGAAGAAAATACTTTAAATTTCTTTCTTGAAATATAGAACTATTTTGTTATGCGATATATTTGGGCAAGGAGGAGACAAACTGAATTGAGTTTTCACAAAGAAGGCAGACACAAGCTGAAACACTACCAATAATGCATCTTCATGACATACAAGAAACGAATTATTGTACATTTTTAGGCTGGTCTTAATGGAATTTAATAGTGTTTAATTAAATGATGATCAATTATGGCAGAACTGCTGATTAGCAACTTTTGTTTTAAAAAAAGTTCCAATGCATTGTTTAAGTATACCTATTCTCATGTCCTCTTCCAGGATTTAAATCAATTCATGACTCTCTCAACTCCCTCCAACAAATACAGAAAACAAAGATGGATTTAGAGAAGTATAAAGTACAGAAAGACCTAAAGAAATTACAGCGCAAGATAGTGGAACTCCAGGAGGTATAAAACTTTCCAGTCACCTTTTCCACCAGCTAATGTAGTGGTTTATTGGTAAAAGTTGGAAAGAAATTAGTATCTCTGGGGTGTTTACTGCTTCTTATATCTCTGTATTTCTTACCACATTTTTAAGGAGATTAATGTGCCAGAAAATCCAATAAAGCAAAGAAATTTATGATGTTGTCATTAATTTATTAATGAAAATGTTGATTTTTTACAGACATACCTTCTTGTACTTTATTTGCCTACAAATAAAAAAAGAGCATCTACAAAATGTCCAGCAAGTGAAGGGGCCTGGTGTAAACATAAAAGAAGGGCAGGAACTGTGGCAAACGGAAGACCGCTTACCCTGTCTATAAAGGCCAGCCACCATGCAGTTCTACTTCATCATCAACACGTATATAATCCACTAGTGCCCAAATTTTATTTTTCAAGAGAAATTAAAAATTGGGTTTTATATGAAACCATTGATAAGTATCAGCAACTAGTTCAAAATATTTAGTGTATCTGTGGGGCAGATACAACCAGCAGGCTGCCAAACTGCAACTTCTGATCCAGAGATTTTCGTCTTCTAACAATTCCAGTATTTATAGCAAGTCTAACTATGCATATAAAATTAATGATTTATTTATACTCAATACGTATCAGAACTAGGAGCAAGTCAGAGCTAACCATGCAAAATAAGAGAAGACGCCAGTTTCTATGAAAAATATCTGACATAATTCAATCTAGGAGCCAAATTCAAATAAGTTTTATATAAAATTAAAAAATTTCTAACTTTTATAGATATAAATGTTAGATGTAGAGTCTGGTATTGCATAGCAAAATCATTAAAAATAAAAATAAGCTATTCATGTCATACACTATCTGCTAGAAAAACACTAATTTCTAATCACAGAGATTTTTGCAATCTGGCAAGAGAACCCTTGCTCCAGACTTAGTCTGTTGCCTTGGTTTAGGAAGAAATGACAACTCCTCCCATGATAAAGTACAAACTTACCTTCCAAATAAATTTTTGACCACTGTCCACCTAATTTTTTAGTTATATGAAACCTCTCCATTTATTTTTATTAATTTACATATAGCATCCTTGACTATATTGAAATGATATTTTTAAAAAAGATTTTATTCATTTGAGAGAGTGAGAGAGCATGAGAGGGGGGAGGGTCAGAAAAAGAAGCAGACCCCCTGCTGAGCAGAAAGCCCCATGCAGAACTTGATCCCGAGACTCTGGGATCATGACCTAAGCTGAAGGCAGTTGCTTAACCAACTGAGCCACTCAGGCGCCTGCAAAGGATTTTCATAGCAGAATTTAAGAATTCAAAATGCAATAGCAAGTATTCTTTGCAATCAAGAGTCATGCTAAGACAGAGGGCTAATATCTCAAGTAATCTTAAACTCTTATAAGTGGGTAAGAAAATAATAATAATGAACAGGCAAATCATGGAATACAATATAAAATGAAGATATGAAAAGACTTTTAACATATTAAATACAAATTAAAGGAACCCTTAGGTAATATTTGCATATCACCAAAAATTAAAGTGACTGACAAGGCTGTTGAGAAATGTGCACTCTTATATTACTGGTGAGTCTATAAATTGGTACAATAAGTAAGAGAGCAATTTGGAAACATCTAATAATATTTTAAAATGTATTTATTCTTTGATCCTTGAATTTTACTCTTTGAAGTTTATATGACAAAAAAATTCAAAATTTATATTACAGAGAATAAAAAATATTCCACAATGTGCAAAGATAAATGACCAAGGATACTCATTACAGCACCATTTATTATAGTAAAAATGAAACAAAACACCTGAAAACAACCTAAATTTCGGTAAGTGAATAAATTAATGATATCACCAGATAAAAATGCTCTCTAGCCCTTAAAAAGAACACATAAAGATATCCAAAATAGACTGGTAGGTGAAAAAGGCAAGTTGCAAAGCTGTATGGATATGATGTGTCAAAAAATATTTTGGAATATGTTAAACAGAATATGCATACCATATAGTATGCAAAAAAGTAGGAATTTACAACAAACGTAACAGTGACTAGATTATGAAGAATTTTATTCCACATAAGAATTTATTGTTTTTACATTATAATATTTTTTTCTGGTAAAAATGTATTTTAAAAAATCACCACCAGAGCAAATATACCACTATGCTGAAACAGTAACTCTTTGTAATGAACCAAATAAGTGGTTATAGGAAGGGTTAAATTAGAAATTCATATAGACCAAGAGCCATGTCATCTCACCAATATCCATTTTTCACTCTACAATTCTTTTAAGCAAAAATGCTCTAAATTGGGGATGCCTGGGTGGCTCAGTTGGTTAAGCGACTGCCTTCGGCTCAGGTCATGATCCCGGAGACCTGGGATCGAGTCCCACATCAGGCTCCCTGCTCGGCAGGAAGCCTGCTTCTCCCTCTCTCACTCCCCGTGCTTGTGTTCCCTCTCTCGCTGTGTTTCTAGCTGTCAAATAAATAAAATCTTAAAAAAAAATGCTCTAAATTGTAGTTCAAATAATAGTGTAGGATCAAGCCAAAGGCTGTGCAGAATGGATCTCTCTCATTGGTGGTAACAGGGTAGTACATGTAGAAGTGAATGTAATACCAGAGTGTAGGAGAAGAATCAAGGGGTCTTCGATCAGTGTTCTTGCTTGGAATCCCAAGTTGGGGTGTTCGTAAGTTTGCATAGACTCTAGATGATCTGAGAGTTATGCCTACAGAGAAGGTGGATCCAGGTTTGTTAGGGCCTAATCTTATACAGTTTTGACTTATTGTTAATGTTCTGTCCTGATGAATTGGAGCCAAAGTCTGCAGGAATATTCCTGAAAGCCATGGCTACCTCAGGACAGCTGCAACTTACCTCCATACAGAAGTGACCGTGAACAACATAAACATATTCCTCTAACCCAAATGTATCCTCAAGTCAATTTCTCTTTTGCTGAATGCAAAGATGGCCATAGCTACTCCAGGGGTCCTTGAAATCAACAGAAAGGGGAGTGGAGACAACAATCTTAATCAGTGGTCTTATTGTCGTTAAACTGCCTTATTTCTGCAAATTTTCCATCGAACTTGTAAACACGTGGCTAGGGCTCAGTAAGTGAGGAGTCCTGGAGCTTAAGAGCTGTCATTTCAGCACAAATTCACCTCTGCTCTAGGCCTCCCTCCCTTTGCATATATTTTAACATGGATCCAAAAAAATAATAAGGACAAACAATTCCCTTGGAGAAGCTCAACATGCATAGCACTTTATTCTGTATCAAACACCAACACTTAATCCCTTAGGGAATGTCAGACTTGCCTCCCAAAAATACAGGAGGATGTTGGAACATCATAGAATCCGCAATGCAGATCCACCCCACAGACTTGAGGCACATGTTAGATCATCTTTGAGAATTCTCAGTTTAGGCACCAACACCACCTGAACAGATAGTCCAAGGGTCCTCTGCCTCCCAATGTTTCCTGCCATTTCCTTCCTCTGGTCAAAACCTGCACCGAGGGGTAAAAATCATATGAAATTATTTACACTAAGGACTAAATGGTAATATTCAAAGGATTTTGCTTCCTCTCTGAAGATGAAGGACAAATTCCTCACCTTATGCTATAAAGGTAAGCACTTTCTCAGCCCCATCGTGGAGTGGATATGATCACCACTGCAGAGTCAGGAGAGCAGTAAGGCCCAAGGTCAAAGAAAATGCATCCCCGACATTCTCAGGACATTAGCAGCTTTCCCTTCTTCTACAGACACCTCACAAGTGCCTGCTTACTTCTATTGGTATCACCCATGACAGAAGCAAGTAGCACCCAAAAACACCAAGGAAATACTTGTTCTATAATACATACATACATACACATAAATATTTGTGTTTTTACCTTTGGGGGTCTCCAAACTTCTATGAGATATTACTTTTTACATCTTTGCAGAGTCCATTCATTCAGGTGCTAGGCATTGGGAATATGACATTGAGCAAAATAACATGGACCCTACTCTTAGGGAACTTACAGTCTAGTCGAAAAGACCAATAATTAAACTTTCAAACACATGGGCAAGAGTGTGATGGAGCACCTGAGAGAGGCATTTAGGAAAACATGGGAAATAAGGCAAAGGGTCTTCCAGAAGAGATATTTAAATTGAGACCTCTATAGTATAAGCAGACATTAGCCAAGGGAAATGGCCATGTTTGGTGGAAGACGGAGCTCGGGTAGATAGAGCAGCCTGGGCAAAGGCCCAGAGGCCAAGAGAATGGAACACATGCTGGGAACTGAAGTACGGTCAGAACCTAAACGGTATGCCATGGGAGGTGGGAGAGAGGGATTGAGGCAGTAAATATTGAAAAGAAGCCTAGAGAGATTATGGAGAGCAAGGTGTCTGATCACAGAGGGCTTAATAATTCTTGCTTAGGAACTTGGGCTTTATCAAGACCCACAGTAGCTTTGAAGAATTTTAAAGAGGAGAGTGATATTATCAGATTTGCATTTTAGAGAGATCCCTCTGGCTGTAGTGTGGAGAACAGACTACAGACACAGTGTTGGAAGCAAATGTGGATGGGAAAAGAGGGAAATAATAGAGAAGAGTGTCGATAATGAGCTCAGTTTTAAAGTAATTGATTTTGAAGTATCTATGGGATGCCCAAGTGGAGGTATCCAATGGTGATTGAGAAATATGACCTCGAGCATGAGAAAGATCTAAACTGAAGACCTAGCATTAAAATAGGAATTGGGGGGCACCTGGATGGCTCAGTTGGTTAAGCGACTGCCTTCGGCTCAGGTCATGATCCCGGAGACCCGGGATCGAGTCACACATCGGGCTCCCTGCTCGGCGGGAGGCCTGCTTCTCCCTCTCTCACTCCCCCTGCTTGTGTTCCCTCTCTAGCTGTGTTTCTCTCTGTCAAATAAATAAAATCTTTTTTTTTAAAAGAAGATTTGTTATTTCAGATCTTTCCCTTAATATACGGTTATGAAATTTTCTAACTTCACAGACTACATTTTCCATAAACCCATTCCTTGGTTCTGTTACTTTATTTTCAGAAGCTATTTACACATGTGATAAATGGTGTGAGTAAAAAATGGCTGATGTGTTCAGCATGATGTCAGAAACCAGGTCCTCTTTTATAGTCCCAAAAGACACAAACTGAGAAAACAGAAAAATAAGTTTAACATCTATGCTCACAAGTCTTGAACAGTTTTGAGGTCTGACCTTAGTGTAAAAACCAGTATGCCACCAGTCATTACCTATGTGAATCTGGCTATGTTCTCTAACTTTGGCGTCTTAGTTTCCTTCCTTAAAATGGGGATAATAATATACCTACCTTGTTATCAGAGATTTCTCTAAACACTTTACCTGGATTAACTCATTTAATCTTCCAAAAAGATTTCTACTATTATGGCACAGAGAGATTAGGTCATTTTTGTGAGGTTACACCACTAATCAGAGGTGCAATGAGAATTTGAACTCATTAGTCCAGAGTAGAGTTCTTAAACATTTTACTGTATTATTTCTCTAAATATATGTAGACCATCTAATGTAGTATCTGACACATAGCAGGTATGATGCTTGATAATTGGTACAGATTAATAATAATAAAGAGCTTTTGATTTTGATGGGAAAGACAAGTTCCATGATACTCTTTCATCCAACTCTGATTCAGATTAGCATCTAAAAATGAGTTTATAAAGGTCCTTGCACTATGTACAAGAAGAAATACTTTGGCTTGCAATAATCTTAGCAATGGAACAAAGCATAAAGAAGTACAAAATATAGATTTTTCCTGAAACAAAATTATAATGAGCAAGTATTCCTCTGCGTTAAAAGCATTTCTTTCTCTTGTCTCTGGGGAGGGATGCTAACATAGTGAAGAAACACTACAGACATTGGCTGGCGGGGGGCAAGGCGCTGATGCCAACATGCGGTGAAGCATTTTTCTTCTGTAAGTTCTGGCCATCAAAGAAAACCCAATAGCCATTACTGTCAGGTCAAAGTCACTAGTATCCAACTGTCAGATGCTTCTCCAAAAAATAATGCACTGCTTTCACAAGGGAGACATTCAGGGATGGACTTCAAGTGGTGGGGCCTTTTTGGAGATGTGTGAATGGTGGTGGGCAAACCTACTTCTGCAACTCAGAACAACTCCTGTATCAAGGAATCTATCCAGTGCTTATGCCTCAATCCCCTTGTTTAGCCCTTAAAGGCTTTTAAGTATTCACAGCACCAACATAAAACCCTCATAAAGGAACAAAAACACATCCAGAAGCTTTTATCAACTCCTCCTCTGCAGGGATTAAGTGATAAGTAAGTAAAACAAGGTCTTTAAAAAACTAAGCAAGTGCTACGTACCTAAGACATAGGAAAGGCAAAAAGAAAGTTCATGGAAGAGAGATTAATAATGCCAGAGGAAACCA
Source organism: Spilogale gracilis (assembly GCA_004023965.1). Classification (NCBI taxonomy): domain Eukaryota; kingdom Metazoa; phylum Chordata; class Mammalia; order Carnivora; family Mephitidae; genus Spilogale; species Spilogale gracilis. Next base: position 22,886 of record PITA01010882.1, on the reverse strand, counting down.
AGGTTTGGCACCTGTGACCTTATCAAAGACTAACTGAAACAACTAGCTCACTGCCGGTCTCAGTTTCTGATAAGTTCAAAATCAAACAAGGGTGGGCTGCTCCTCATCACTGCATAACTTTAAATTTGCAAATACATCTGGGGGAAAATATATTTGCCAAGCTAGGTTTTTGGAGGAGTTTCCGTCCTCCTAAGGTTCTTTCTAAAATTCAGATAGTGGCATTAGGTAAATGGCAGTATCAGACTACAACTTGGCAGGATAACTGAGTCAGTCCCAAAGTCACATACTTCAACTCATTGACATTTGAGCTGTCAGCAGTTATTAACAAAATTAGACAACAGTGTTGGAATTCTATTAAGAATATAGAGAAAAGTAATGTCTGAGCTTTTTTTTTTTTTTTTGGCCTATAAAATGATAGCATCTACTGTAAAAAATGATGAGACTTAAACAAGGTAATATTGCGAAGAGCCAGGCACATAGTGAGCACTCTGTGTATCCCTGCCCGTGTGTGCTTGGTTGCCAAAGCCGTGGTGGGCGATGATCACCACCTAAATGCACAGAAAGCTCCTCTGCGAAAGCAAGTTGACAATGCCAAGATGCTCGGCAATGATGGGTCTTATTTGGCTTTGTTAGAAGCTGCTTGACTTTCGTGAAAGCTTATCCCTGCCTACATATTTTTCAGTGTTCAAAAAGCATTCACCACTGCTTATCATAATCTGATTCTAGTGAGTTAGTAAGTCATTCTGAGCCTCGTCCTTAGAGAAGCCTTCCAACCATATATAAATAGCACTTGTTCTGAGGCACTATGGGGTTGGCCCCAGGCGATTCAGAAATAAATACTGTAGTGGCTTATGACAATATAAATTTGCTTTCTCAGCAGTATACATTCCCTCTAATCTCCTTCTTTGTGCACGAAAAATCTCTGCTCCATCTGGCTTTTCTCTTGTGCCCAGAAACATATAACTCAGTCTGCAAAGATAGAACCTGTAACCATATCTTTTTTTTGCACACCACCTGACTTTTTAGGCCAATTTCCAAACTTTTAAAACCAGCAAATAATCTTTTTCTAAAGACTATATGTACACTATTTCTTGATCTATTAAATAAAACAATTAAGATTAGAACTTTAAAACCTGGTTTTTCCTAAAAAACCATAGAGAAAGCAACCACCATGTTGTATGATTGAAGGGGAGGACAGAGCATTTAAAAAGGCAGGGTCTTAGAAACTCGAGTTACTTAAATGCCACCTGGGAGTCAGATAACAAACAAAGTTCTTCTTTTATTTAATGTGGGTGCTTTCTCTGTATGAAGCAGAAGGCACACAGAAGGCACATGTAATTACACTCAACTATTCATAGATACTGCTTTCCATTACAATGTTCTGAGTGTAGGTTTACTTTCCTTCTCAGAGTCTTAATACCTACAACTGATTAGCTACTTTTTTTACAGTGTGGGCCTCTCTGGAAAGGGGTTCTACCCTCAGGTTTATAAGCACAAGATGGGGCCCCGGTTCAGTGGGAACCAGAGTTGCTGCTTCACAGGTGCTGCACCAGTTTCAGTATTTTGCTCCAGCTCATACTGGACCTAGACATTTTTGATGACCTTAGACTAACAGAATGCTGCCATTAGAAATCTAGATTAAGGGCCTGACTTTACAAGTTTACGTAAAAATTAAAGGCCAAGACTAATCCAGTTACACACCCATTAAATACTGAAAACCCAGATTGAATCACACCACTTAGGTTTCGTGAGTATAATTTAATCCAGGTTTTTGGTTTTTTTTAAGATTTTATTTATTTGACCAAGAGAAACACAGCCAGAGAGGGAACACAAGCAGGGGGAGTGAGAGAGGGAGAAGCAGGCCTCCCGCCGAGCGGGGAGCCTGATGTGGGGCTCGAGCCCGGGTCTCTGGGATCATGACCTGAGCCGAAGGCAGTCGCTTAACCAACTGAGCCACCCAGGTGCCCCTAATCCAGTTCTTTTAAAGAGAATGAGAGTGAAGTACTTGATCAACTATATGGTGATACTGTGCTGCAAGCAGCATGTTCAGGGAGAATACTTCAGATACTATTACAGAAATAAACAGCGACCTATTCCTAAGAGTCAAATACTTATGACATTTGTATTTTCACAGTAACCATTTTGAATGACCCATCATCTTTATCTGATGACCTCTTTTTTGGGCAACAAGTAAGATGATAATCCTCAATTTCATTCATCTAGTGAAATTCAAATTCAAAGGAGTGTGTATTCATTTTAACAATATACACTGAGCAACACACTCATTTTCTACGCTGCCCTAACAAATTACACAAACTTAGTGGCTTAAAAACAAAGTAAATTTATTATCTTATAGTTCTGTAAATTAGATATCCAACATGGGTCAGAGCAGGTCTGATCACCAGTCAAGGTGCCAGCAGGGCTGCATCCCTCTCTGGGAACTCCACTGGAAAAAGGTTGCCTTGCTTTATCCAGTTTCTAGAGCCTGCCTTTACTCCACGCCTGAAACCACCTTCCTCCATCTTCAAAGCCAGCAATGTTGAACATCTGACCTTCCATTGTCACTGTCGGAAAGGCTCTCCACTTTTAAGAACTTCTGTGATTAAACTGGGTCCATTCAAATAATCCAAGATAATCTCTCCATGTCAAGGTCACATTTGCATAGCACCTTTGCCACATATTTACAAGTTCTGGGGCTTAGGGCATGACATGTTTGGGGAACTGTTATTCTGCCTCCCATACAAGCAGAAATAGCAAGATAAATATTATTTTTAGTGCCCGTCTTCTCTTCTGAAAAACTAATATAAATGTTTTTATAATAGGTACTATATGCAGGGGAAGCATGTAGCCCAAATGAACTTTTTTATGACTCAAACTCAGAAGAGATGATGACATGCAAATTATCTCAACCCTCCAGTAACGTAATATGAAACCCAACCCCTTTTCTGAGGGATACTCCAGTTTTAATTATCCCTCTCCTGGTATGATATCCCTTCACTAAAACAAATCAATATTTTTCTACTCTAAATTGAAAATATAACAAAAAAGGATTTCAGGGGAATCTGGGTGGCTCAGTTGTTAAGCGTCTGCCTTCGGCTCAGGTTATGATCCTGGACTCCTGGGATCGAGTCCCTCATCGGGCTCCCTGCTCGTTGGGAAGCCTGCTTCTCCTTCTCTCACTCCCCCTGCTTGTGTTCCCACCAAATAAATAAATAAAATCTTAAAACAAAAAAATAAAAAGAAAAAAGGATTTCAAATGTTTCACAACAGCTGTTTGTTAAAGAGATCTTATTCTTAAATTCCCTCAAAACATTCTGAGGTCTAAAGATAATGTAGCATTATTTTAAAAAATCATATTTGTACAGGATTTTTTAAGGTACATTAGAATTTAAAACATTGCTATTCAAAAAGTTCCTATTTCAGCCCCAAAGAGTAAAAAACCCATTACGAAATAGCAAAGGGACAGCCAGACATCACCTTAAGTGGACTTTCAGAGCAACTCTATTTTCAATAACTATTTTCAAAACCAAAAATAAGGTATATACTCTAAGGGAATTTACTTTTTACCTTTTCTGAACTAAAAGTCTTAACAAAATACGTATATGGGAAGATTATTGTACTTCTATGTCATGCACAAATGTATCTTTCTAATGGAAAAAAACCAAACCAGATAAAAAAACCTCTCCTGCACACTGATAGTTTATAACCAGCCGCTGAGTCCACAGCTGGGCATCTGAGAAGCTTTCTATCCATTAGCAATTAAAATGGAAGAAAGGAAGACCTGCAGGGTCAAGGGTCAATTATGCCAAAACAAAGTTCCACATTTTTTAAAGTGTGCAAAAACTAAAATAGATCTGCAAGTCCCTCTGATTCATACATAAAATACGCTTCATTTCTGTGTTCCTATATATGTCCCCCAAACAAGTATCAAGCTTTCTATGAAGGAATCAAACACGTATCTTTTCATATTCACATATTACATATCAGTAAATATGTACCTAATGTTTCACAGTAGTTTATTTTTTTATACTAGGTTAGGTAACCATATATTTTATAATTCCCTTAATGCAGAACCTGAGTATTTCTGTCCATTTCTATTCTGTGTAGATTCCCACATGAAGTTTGTCAACTCATTTTATAAACTGAAAAAAGAACATAGCATTTTAAACTAAGATTTGTTTGTTTTTTTTTTATCCTGACTAGAAATTTATACAAGGGATATTCTAGAAATATGACAAGTGATTCCAAACAGACTGTGTTCTAAAAGTTTACTCATAAGCTGAAATATATTTTTCCCACAGAAAATGATTATTAGATGTCAAGCTGGACTATAAACACCTAATTAATCAATAAGAGCCAAAGGTGGATAGAAATTAGCAAAAATGCACTATAATTCTCAAATAAATACTGAATACGAATGCTAAGTATTGACACTTCTGGAAATCACTTTAAATGTAATTTCTCTAAACTTACATATAAAATGAAGGGAAATTCTGGCTACTTTAAAGTTCTTAGACTCTGACAACACTGATTGCATTTCAGGTTCTTCTTTGCTTTTAGCATGCTGCTTAGCACTATTTTCCTTTACTTACTAATGACAACGTGTAAAACACTCAGCAAAGGTCTGGCATGAAGTAAACTCTGTAAAAAATCATACACTTATGATTTGAGCCTCACAGTAACTGGGCAGTAGTCTTAAGAGAAGATAACAAAGAAAAGAGAGGCTGTGTGTACATCTATGCAAAAAGTATTACCTGAGATGGTATTTAACTATCGTGTTTTTGGACCTTCCTTTCTAGAAAACCTGAGTCTGAGGTCCTCGGAGGCTAGACCTAGGTAATTAGTCAAAAGGTTACTCCTTGGCTACAAGCCTGGTGCAAAGGCTAACCAAGCCCACAATGTAAGAGACAGAAACCTTGTGAAGCAAGTGACACCCCAGAAAGCAGATCACAAACAAGAACTGACTCATAAGCATTTAAACAGAGAGATCCAGCAGGTAGATCTGGGGTGAAGGCTAAAGTGCTTTCCAGAGGAAGCAGGAGGACACGGGCACCAGAGAGGCACAGGCAACCTTTTGCAGCTCATCTCTCTGGCTAAGTCTGTGTGCCAAGGTGTTAAAAGCACTGAATCAGTTGGACAGTTGTATGGATAAGGAAAAAATGGGCAGAGAATGGCAAGTGCTTGATACTGTTAAAAAAAAAAAAAGTAAAGGGAAGAATCATCATTGGATTAATCCAGTGGTTCCCCAACCTGAATGAACTTTAGAAACTCTTAGGCATGCCTTTATAATGCAGAGTCCTAGGTCCTTATCCTTAAAGATTCTGATTGTATAGGTCTGAATGATGACAATATTTAGCCAAATTTGGGAATTCACCAAATTATAGTTAGTTCAACAGATTAACCTTTGGAGTAAAATTTAATTATAGAATATTATCAATTTATATTATCTCACAAAATAACACCATAAAGCTGATTTAGAAAAACTATATACATAAATTGTACAACCACACATTTTCTTACAACAAATAATATATGTAAATATCTGAAAATATTTTTTAAAACAATAAATCCAAAGTAAGCAACATAGAGGTTTTTTTATATAAAAGGTTTTTTGAAAAACTAAAATAGGTAAATGTGCTTTCAAGTTTTAAAATTTGAAACTTAGAAATTGTATAGATATTAATACTATAAAGAAAAAGAGACACTATGTTTTTTATTTCAGAAAGTTCAAGTCTTTCTGTCATAATTGAAGAAACTGCATGATCAATTAAACACTGTCAGCATTATTTTTCAAAAATTTCCATTAATTTTTTTAATGCAGCCATACACCTGAGTGTTTTGAATTATACAAACATATCCACTAGCAGCACCAACATTTACATTATACTTCTTCAACAGAATCTGAGATGAACCAGGCTAAGAGATTATTTAGATGTTATGATGAGCTGGTCTGCTGAACTTCAGAATTCATAGAAGAAATTACATCTTTCAATTTATTTTTTAACAAGTAAAATTCTGCACTGTGCTAATCTGCTTTTACATATTATTTGGAAAATGGCTATTAAGGCTTATTGTAAAGGGGTACAGAAAATATCTTACTATGTGCAATGCAAAATGGAGAAAAGAATGGTTTACAGATTACTGATGAACACCTAAGGGAATCACATTTTTTCCTTTCATTATGGGCTTCTCAAAATCAAACATTTTTCAAATTAAAGTTATATTAAGAGTTTTTGAAAAATTAAATCTCTAGCTTAAGAACTTAAATGTCCTTAGATTTAAAATAGGAATGGATGATTATGGTTTTTAAGACACTGCTTTGGGGAAAAGTCTTGATTCATTGATTCTTTCTAATATCGTCTTCTTTGCTTGCTTACTATAAAATAGCATACTGTTACTGTGAGGACAATTTTTGATTCAATTCCAATGCTCTCGTATCTCCGTGAGTTTTGGCATTGTTTACCAGCACCTATGGGAAATCATATATAGGAACATTAGTATTTTATTAACAATAACCATATTTAAATTCATAGAGACCAAATATGCCAAAAGGCAGCAAGCAATATCAAACAACACAAGAAAAGGGACTGTGTGCAATCTTTTCAGTCATTTTGCTGAAATAAATTGTTTTGCCAAAGCCAACATCAAAGATAAGCAGATAAGCACGATTTACTCAAATGCTCAATTAGTACAGATAGAACATTTTGACTGTTATCCTTCATCAGCACTATATAAAATTAAAGTTGTGGTTTTGTTTACAATACTGTCATCTCTAAACCCTTACCTAAAAGACCACTTCATATACAGAAATCTGCAAGTGATACTCCTCTCCTTTTTTTTTTTTTTTTTAAGATTTTTATTTATTTAAAGAGAAAGAGAATGAGCAAGGGAAAGACAGAACATGACTGAGGGGCAGGGAGGTGGCAGACTCTCTGCTGAGCAGGGAGCCCAATACAGGGATCCATCCCAGAACTCCAGGATCATGACCTGAGCCAAAGGCAGACACTTGACCAACTGAGATACCCAGGCACCCCGATACTCCTCTCCTTTAAAACCAAGGCTTAGAACTGAGGTTCTAGATCCTAAGCTCTATCAAGAAGCTTTGCAAGGTTTTCAACAATTCCACCACCTGTAAGATTTAATTTCGGCTGCTCAATGGACTACTGAAACTTTTTGGTTGTTCGTTCTTGAACACTGTGAAGGGTCTGAGATTTTGCTTTCCCTGCAAGCTAACAAGTTAGGCCTGCATGGTTTCATGGATACTGCCAAAAGACATGATTCTCCTGGGTCAGAGACAAAGGTCTTTACCACTCATGGTACAACAAACTATACGAGCATCAAGACACTTACATTTATTCCCTGTGGCGCCTAAGACTTACGCAGGTGACAGGGTTGCTAGTATATAGATTCCCACATCCATACTGGTTTGCATTACAAGAGAGGAACCCTAAGCCCAGGAGACCTGAATCTTTTATAATGGGCCTACCCTTTACTCTGGAGAGAGACACTTCCATCTGTCTCCCAAGGCTCACTGTAAAAACATCCTTGAAAAGACAGTCTGGAACAAAGAGCAGTCAGGCCATCTGCTCACAGGATGCTTAGAAATCCAAGGAAAGCATGGAAAACTGTCTCCAATATTCACGCAAGTTGTATCTTTTTGGTGTGCAATATGTTAATTAGAATGCCTTTCTCCAAGCCCTGTTTTTGTTAATATTTCTTTAATACTGTAAGTTTCGCTGAAAGGCGAACAGTATTTCAAGTGCTTTTATTTAAAAAGCTTCTCATTAATATTCATAGTGTTTTGTAAAAAGCTCAAGTTATGAGAATCTTAAACCTGTATGTGTTTTAAATACTTCACCTTTTTAAAAAGGATTTTAGATATGCATACATACATGTTTATATATTTAGATACCAGAGCTATCCCATGAGGCATGGAAACTGTCACATACATCTTTTTTTTCTTTTTCAAAGATTTTATTTATTTATTTGACAGAGAGAAACACAGCCAGAGAGGGAACACAAGCAGGGGCAGTGAGAGAGAGAGAGAGAGAGGGAGGGAGGGAGAAGGAGGCTTCCTGCAGAGCAGGGAGCCCGATGTGGGGCTTGATCCCGGGACTCTGGGATCATGACCTGAGCTGAAGGCAGACGCTTAACGACTGAGCCACCCAGGCGCCCCTGTCACATGCATCTTATAGAAAAAACAGTTAAAATAATATTTCCAGGGCACCTGGGTGGCTCAGTGAGTTAAAGCCTCTGCCTTCAGCTCAGGTCATGATCTCAGGGTCCTGGGATTGAGGCCCACGTTGGGCTCTCTGCTCCCTAGGGAGCCTGCTTCCTCTGCTCTCTCTGCCTGCCTCTCTGCCTACTTGTGATCTCTGTCAAATAAATAAATAAAATCTTAAAAAAAAAATATTTCCAAAGATAACATCAAGATCCCATTAAATTCTGCTACCTCCAAACCTAACCTATATATTTACCTCCAGTTCAGTGGTCATAAAAAATACCACAACTTTTTTATTTTACACAGCACATAGGAGAATGTAGTTCCTACAGGCTAAATCAGTGGTTCTCAACGAGGGGCAGTCACTGGTATCATCTGGCATGTCTAAAGACATGTTTGGCTGTCACAAGTTGGCTGGACGGAGGACAGTCCTGCTGGCACCTGGTGTTTAGGGTGGCTAGGAATGCTGCTAAGATATCCTACAATGCACAGGACAGCAACCCTCACCCCTCCTCCAATAAAGATCCAAAATGAAATATTGTGAATAAAATCAACTCCTTACATCAATAAGCTCGTAGTCATTTTTGGCATGTAAGTGTCTCAGTAGATACCAACGGGCAGTTGATACAATAGACTTGGGATACCCAGGCTGATACACCACTCTTTCCAAAAGTCGCCGTGTCTCTCTGAAAAAGATACTTATATTTAGCCCAAAGCATTTAAATTAGCATAAGCTTATTTTTTAAGATTTTATTTATTTATTTGAGAGCAAGCAAGTCAGTGAGAGAGGGAGAGAGAGCACGAGCAGGGGGGAGGGGCAAAGGGAGAGGGAGAAGCAGACTCCCTGTTGAGCAAGGAGCCCAATGTGTAACTCCATCCTAGGACTCTGGGATCATGACCTGAGCCAAAGGCAGAAGCTTAACCGACTGAGCCACCCAGGCGCCCCAAACATAAGATATTTCATATACTATTCTCACACAAGTTATCTTTCTCATTCTTCTGCATACATGGTACTGATTCCTTCATGAGTTTTCTTTTCATAGAATAAAGGTAATAATAATGGCTAATAATTATTAAGTGTTTATTATGTGTTGGGTACTATACTAAGTACTTTACCCATATGGTTACACTTAATATTCACAACCTTGTAAGGTGAGGTTGCTGTTACTATTCTCATTTTGCAAATAAGTAAATTAAGGTTCATTCCAAATAGAAGAGGGGAAATGCTCCTATTTTATAAGTATCTGAGTGTATTACCTCTAATTCTTTTTGAAAACAAACCCTAAAACAAATCCACAAGCAACACAAAGATAATCCACACCAGAGTCAAAGTGTATAGTATTAGGGTTTTTAGTATATGCTTTAAAGGACGTGTACAATATGCAAACTCGTGTAATAAAAGGATGATTTACAATTGTGTTCTAATTTTTTCTTCCCTTATTTACTAACATCTATGACTCCAAAGACTTTCATACTAATAGACAAAACACAAATTATGGTAACTTCAGAAGTGCTGAATGAATAGGAGGATCTTATAAATAGTAATTGGTTTGAAGCAGAAACCAAAGAACTTGTCTTGAAGATGTTTCTACACAGGAAGCAGTGTTTTTCTTTGTGTGTATGTTGATTTGGGCTGATTTTGGTGGTGATAAAAATTATGGGAGGTGCTAACAAATCATAGGGAAGTAGAGGATAAGGCCCTCTAATTCACCTATACTGAGCTTCAGCAGAAAGAGCTTATTAGGAGGTATAAATTATAGCCTAAAATATTTCTGGGTGAAATGAGCCATACAAAAAACTGACCAAAAGTAAATAAATAATAAATGGCTCTGGAATTGCTGATTAGCCACAGCCTTAACTCTTCCTTCACTCCTATTCTAGGATGCTGATGTGACCTCTGCCACATATTTGTATGCATTAAACTCTATGTCTATAATATCTAATAATGCTCCTAACCCATTGTTTTACTTACAGTTGCTCTGTATTATGAGTAATATCCATTAAAGTTAGATATTATTCTCAGAATTTTAAAATATTCTTGCTTGTTTTTTCATCCATACACTCTTTAAGTAATTTTTTTTCAAATTTCTTTCTGACTCCATCTCCACCCTCCAGTAAAAAGATCACTAAAATTTGCATATTTTAATCTCAGAAACTTTAGGTTTTTCTAGATATAAAAATCTCATTATTTATAAACAACTGAAGATATGTTTAATAAATACAGTACTTTCGGAACTAAAAAAAAATCTTTTTTGTCTTTTCAATATTCATTACTTTTTTTTTTTATAGTTTAGTACCTTGCATGAACTTAAGTCAATCCAGCTTTGAACTTCAGGGTTTTTTGTTTCTAGGATCCACATTACACTGTTGGTGCACCTGAAGACAGCAAAACTCCAAGCCTTTCTTCACCTAAAATGCTGTCATGCCCAATCTCTCATATTCTACATCTGTGTACCAAATTAATTTTTGTAAAACAAATGTGAGACTTTACTTTCTTCTTTATCTGGTCACTTCAATAGCCCTTCCAAAGTAGTAACAGATATATGAATAACACCAAGTTTGTTACACTAACTCTAAATTTTTGTTTCCTTGAGGAACTGAAAGTGAAGAAACTTTCCAAGAAAAAAAGTGTACAATAATTGTTCTTACCTTGCCCCCATTTTGCGGTTGAATTGTAACAAAGCTTGTAAAAAGACAGCCAATGGACAAAAGCAAAGTTTCAAGGCCTCAGTTGTAGCTTCTTGAACCAAAGATGACCAGTGATCATTGGAAATATTAGCCTGTAAAAATATAAGGCATATATTAAACCGAGGTTTTCAACATGTTTACCTTAAAAGAAATTCAACTCTCATTTATTAAGCGCCTACTTGTCCAAGTCACCACATAAATGATATAGAGGCCATGATTCTACAAAATGATTACAATCTGCTGCTTGCTCTTAAAGAGCTACAGAATAGGGCAGACTGGAAAAAAGGTTTCAAAGAGGAACATTACGTAAAACAGTAAAATATTTCTTAAAAGAAAATGCACTACTCTACTATACAGGTGAATAAAATCTAGCAGTCACTAAGCCTCTGGGATCTACCAAATATACAAACTCAATTTAAAATAACTCTGAGTGGTAGTGATAAAGTCCCACATTTCAAAAATTATCTAAGGAAGAGAGAAAGCTGAAATTAAATATTTTAATAAAATCCCAAAATAGAAAAAAGACACAAAGCAGATCAGAGATAAATCAACTCATCAATACTGAGAACTTTTTAAAGAACTTCATTTTATAAGGAAAATATTAAGATATCTATATATCACTTATGTTGCAAGCTTTGGTTTCTTATAACATGTACTGACTCAGAAATAATAGATAAGTATGTTCCTAAGGAACAATAACGTGAAGATAAAATGGTGAACAGTCTGCTGAATTATGTTAGAAGAAAAAAATGCACTTAAAATATTTCATTAAAAACCTCAAACTTTCACTAAAAAATAAGATTTCATATTTATAGGTATCTAGACTATACATTTTAAAATAAGGTCAATAGGATGAGTCTATCAAACACTAAATTATAAAAAAATGTTAGCGCAATAAACTGCAGTACAGGCAATAATAATGTGTGTAATCAAGAGAGAGGAAGCTAAAAAGAAAATAAATTTGAAAATAAATTGTAAGAGAGACCTTGGGTACATGTGACAAAGAAAATAAGGCAAAGCCCAAAAGTAGTTAAGACTATTCCTAAAACATTTTTACTTTTTATATTGTTATTTTTAAAAGATTTAATTGTTTATTTTAAAGGGGGTCTGGGGGGAACAGAAGGAGAAGGAGGGGAAAAGAATGTTAAGCAGACTCTGTGGTACCCACAGAGCCCAACACAAGGCTCTATCTCATGATACCGAGATCATGACCGGAGCTGAAATGAAGAGTGGGACACTCAACCAACTGAGTCACCCAGGTACCTCATTCCTAATAATATTTTTAAAAACCAAGAACACAAAACTCTCACTGGTTGCTTTTGTAATGTACTCTCCTATAAAATATTCTGTGAAGTTAGCTCAAAGACTACTATATAAGGAAAAAGTTTCTATATATACCTGGTATACTAAACAACAGAATGCACATTTTTGTCTTCTACTGTGTCTTGAACATTTTTTATATGAGGAAGCACTTTTCCTCTGTCCCTGGATGTATGTTACAGTAAGCTCCGCGATTCTGATACCTATATTTCTTAGAGTCATCACAAACAATCTTAATCTCAATTAAAAAAAAAAAAAAGTATCATCTTCCTTTCAACACTTCAATCTTCATTCAAAGGTAGTATTTGCAGCCTGCCCCACTACAGCTCCCGGATAGGGTATGGTTACAGATAGCAGCAGATGGCTTGCTCCTCGTCGAACATTCACCTTTTCTTGCTAATTGTAGTTTCAGACAGCTAATGAAATGCCAAAAGTCTGTATTTGGTGCCACTGTACGAAGATACCTTACTCTCTAGGCCTAATAGATATTTCAATCTCCTTTTCTCATCCAGGCCTTCTTGGCTTTATCAGAGACTCCCAATTTCATGGGTACTCTCTAATCTGCAGGACCAGCTATGTAATCTGTGGAGCCCAATGCAAAATAAAAATGCATGACCTTTGTTCAAAAATAATTAAGAATTTGGGCGCCTGGGTGGCTCAGTGGGTTAGAGCCTCTACCTTCGGCTCAGGTCGTGATCCCAGGGTCCTAGGATCGAGGCCCGCATCACGCTCTCTGCTCAGCAGGGAGACTGCTTCCTCCTGGCTCTCTGCCTGTCTCTCTCTGCCTACTTGTGATCTCTCTAATAAAAAAAAATTAAGAATTTCAAGATGGTGACTGGAGAGCATAAGACCAAGTGTGGAGCCCTACGCAACTGCATAAAATGCATGCCCATGAAGCAGTCCTGCTCATTGCAGTTCCACTAACCTGGACAAATGTACTCCACATCCCCTGAGCAATCTGGAAACCCCTAGTTTCCTTTCTACCGAGATCCCATCACTCCTCCAAGTGGTCCTACTGGATAGGATCTAAGATAACTCCTATGCAGATCCATTTTCACAGTGGCATCACTCGTTCCAACAAACTCTAGGAGTGCTACCAAACCCACGTCACAGCAACTCTCCCTCATTTCCTCCATCTTATACCCAGCATAGGCTCCTACCTTTGGAATTCACTCACTGCAGACCACTCTCTGCCAGGGCATGTGCTCACTTTCCAAAATACTCTCTTTTCCTCTGTCAAAACACAGCAGGTGGAGGGCCACAGGCTTCTGACATTATGTCAGTTACCTGTCCATGTGTTTCTCTAGACACGTGCCTCTCAGACCCTGTCAGAGGCCACACATCAAAACCTCCCTTTCTCTGACAGAATTCAGGCAGATTCTTTTATTTATTTATTTATTTATTTATTTATTTATTTATTCATTCATTCATTCATTCATTCATTCATTCATTCATTCACTCTTCAGCTGTTTATCCCATAATCAGTTACCTTGGAGGATGAAACTCAATTATATACAGACTGAGGGCAAAAAATACACACTTTCTCCCTTCTCCACCTTAGTGGGCATCTGTGTGTGGAAATGTGCCATAGAGATGGGGTAGAAAGAGAATAGTTCTCTCCAAAAAAATTTCTTCATAATCCTTCTCCAACTTCTAATCCCTTTATAGCTTCCTTATAGGTTACGCTTCTACTTACTTTGGAAGTCTATACCTTGATCTTATATCTCGCTTTGGAATCTATTATCTCTGAAATTTAGTATTTAATATCTGAACTGAACCTCTCAGCTTAATATCTTAGTCATACATTAAAACACACACAGGAGCCTCTCATAAAAGTATAATTTCACTATACTCATCCTCTGTACACTGCTAGCTGTTTACCCTAGAAGTGTGGCAGCTCATATTCTTTTACAAAAACTGTTGAGTGTCAAATATTACAATAAGAACAAATTAGACTTGAGCAGTGTTTTAAAGCTTACAAAGGCATTTGTAAATGTTATTTCATTTGATATTCAACCTCGTAAAAAGGCAAAGTAGTATTATTATCTCTACTCTTACAGGGAAAAAAAAGGGCTCTCAACAGCTTAACTGGCTGAAGTTTTCACAGGTAATAAATGGTAGAGCCAGAACCAAAGCTATTAGAGAAAATACTTTTTGTGGTTGTAGTGGTGGTGGGAGGAGGTGGGGTATATATGAGTATTAATAAACTATAAGCTAATTTCCTCAATTGTAAAACAGGATTACTATGAATATGAAAAAAGTTAACAGATGTCACACATACATACACTTAAACAGAATATCATATACATTGTTCGGCAGTTTGCCCGCAGGCACACACACTTCGATATTTATCTTAAAGAGTTCCCATCCTACTACTGACAACTTCTAGAATAATATACCTAACTTTGTATCAGAACAGAAGTATCAAATAAAAAATTACTGGAAGTCCTTACAGAATGTCAAATTTAACTGAGAAATGACTGAAATGCTAAATTATTGGCACCTTTGTCACAAATAAGTACCTGGGCTAATTCTAATTTATTAACAAATAACAATTATATACATTCTGCCATAATTCAACTTTTAAATTGCAATCTTTTTTTTTCTTCCCCAAACAATGACAACATTCTGCTGGAATCTATGGATTTACATTACTCTTATTTCCATCAAAAGCCCAAATACAGAGTTTATGAGGTGGCCACACAAGAAAGTGATGAAACAACAGAACTCTACAGGAAGCACTATCATCTTAAAGAAAAAGAGAAGAATCACTTTTTCATGATACTTATAATATGATCTTACCATGCAGGCTTTTAAAGCAAGCAGAGCTAGTTTCAACAGACTCGACAGCTTCCCACTCCAACTGCCCTGTTGGGATGCGACTTGAAGACTCTTTCTATAGCACATTTCTGCAGCACCCATCATTCCTTGGGACTGATATATGTGTGCCAGCCACTGAGGACAGAAAGAGCACAGAACCAAAAAATTTTGAATTTAGTGTACAGTCCGGTACTCTACTTCCAATAAATTCAACACACCTCGATGAAGCGAAATTTTTCATTTAATTATTGGTAAGTTTTGTGCCCCCCAAAATCCAAAAAGAATCACAGGTTAAGAAAGGAGTAGACATCCTGCCCATACTATCAGCAATAGCTCACTGGTCATACCACTTGCAAGTGTTAGAGTCTTCTGTGATGGCAAGTCAGGAACAAAATCAAAATGGAATATAAAGACAGATGTATCATGTAAATACTGATCAAAAAGAAATTTGTATAGCTGTATTAACCTCCAAAAAAGTAGACTTTAAGACAAGAAATAATTAAGAGATAAAGGGGTCTTTTTCATAATGATAAAAATCAATTAATAAGAAGATATAACACTCCTACATTTGTATTCACTTAATATAGACACAGAATTCATGAAGAGTTGACAGAAATGAAAAGAAAAAAATCCACTCAACTGTAAAATTAAAAAATATCAGTAACAGATAACTGAAAAAAAAATCCTCTTCTCCGATATTAGAAATTTTACAACATGCTTCAGAAAAAAACATGGATCAGGGTGCCTGGGTGGCTCAGATGTTTAAGTGTCCAACTCTTGATTTCAGGTTAGGTCATCTCTTTCTGTCTCCCTCTCCCCTCATTCACTCTGACTTACACACATTCTCTCTCTCTTACACACAGTCTCTCTCAAAACAAACAAACAAACACACCTCTCCCCAAAATGAAAAAACAAACAGAAAAAACCCACATGGATCAAAGAAGAAATCCCAATGGAAATTAGAAAATATTTTCAAATGAATGATAATGAAAGCACTGCATAAAATCTTGGGGGATGCATATACTGGAAAAAGATGGAAAATCTATGCTATAAGCTTTTATCTCAAGAAGCTAGGGAAAAAAAATCTAAATCCAGAGAAAGCAAAAATAACAGAATTAAATCAATAACATGGAAAGAAAATACAATGAAAAAAATCAAAACAAAAAGTTGGTTCTTTGAAAAGTTAATAAAACAGCTTATTATCAAGAAAAATTTCAGAAAACACAAATTACCAATATAAGAATGAAAAAGGAAAAAGCATTACAGATTTTCCAAACATTACAAAGAAGGTATCATGAACAACTTTATGCCAATAAATCTGAAACTGAGATGGGCTGGACAAATTCCCTGTAGTTCAACAATGCCAAAGAAAGAGGAAATCTTAAAAAAAAAACAAAAAAAAAACCCTTTCCCACAGAGAAAATTCTTGGCCCAAATGTCTTCGAAGGTGAATTCTTTTAAACATTAAAGAAATAAAGGTCACTCTCACACAAACTCTTTCTGAAAATAAAGAAAAGGAGAATTAACAACATAGATAACAAAACCTAAAACTGACCTTAAGAGAATGAAAAATTATACGCCATTCTCTCTCATGAATATAGGTATTAACAATTCTTTAAAAAGTCAGTAACTAAGTTACTCCAGCAATAAATATAAAAGAAATAATACATAAAAAAAAGAAATAATACATCAAAACCAAGTAGTATTTCCTCTAAGAATGCAAGGTTAGTGTAGCATTTGAAAATCAACACAGTCTAGCACATTAACAAAATGATTAAAAACGAGCCATTCTAATAGATGTCCCCTCAAAAGATCTGTTTAAACTCAACATCCATTCATGACAGAAAACAAATCTCTTTTACCAATTTAGAATAGAAGAAAACTTCCTTAATCTATTACATCAGATAAAACCTACAGCAAAAATCATAATTATGAAAGTAAATGCTTTCTGTATTGAAAATAAGAACATTCACTTGTCTTACCACCACTTCTATTTAACACTTTATTCAAGGTTCTAAATAGTGCAGTATGGCAAGAAAAAAATCAATATGCAAATACTGGAAAGAGAAAGTAAAACTTTATTATTCACAAATGACCTGTATATACAGAAAACCTAAAATCATTTAAAAAAAATAAGTGAATTCAGCAAGGTTTTGAGGGTCAACATGTAAATATCAACTGCATTTCCAATTGTTTGCAGTTAACATACAAGAAAAAAATACCGTTTGTAATCAAACAAAAAATATCAACTACCTACTAATAAATTTAACACAGAAATGTAAAAGACCTCTACAATGAAGATTGTAAAACATTGCTGAAATTTAGAACCCCAATAATTTGAGAAAAATACCACATTTGTGGATAGAGAAACTCAGTAGTATTACTTTATCAATCCTTCCCAAATTAAACTGCAGATTCATGCAATTCCAATCAAGATCCTAGTGGGACTTTTGTTTATGGGAGAAGGACATAGGGTAATTGATGATTTATATGTAAAAAGCCTAAAATGACTTTAGACATGTGAAGGAGAACAAAAAAAGTTGGAGATTCTCAATATTACCTTCACATAGAAAAACTAATTATAAAGCTATAAGCGAGAATAAACAAATAGATAAAGGAAAAGAAGAAGAAACCCTATAAGACCTACAGATGGAGTCACCTGATTTATGACAAAAGCATCACTACAGTTCAGTGGCGACAGATTGACCTTTTCAAGGAATGATGCTGGGACAATGTGATACACATAAGAAAGGAAAGGACCTGGATCCTGCAACATTAGCAAAAATTAATCCTGGATGGATTATATACCTAGCATGTGAAAAAAAATTCTAAAGGAAAACAGAAAAATATCTTCAGGCACTTAAAGTAAGCATAGCATTCTTTTTTTTTTTTTTTTTTTTTAAAGATTTTATTTATTTATTTGACAGAGTGAAACACAGCTAGAGAGGGAACACAAGCAGAGGGACTGAGAGAGGGAGAAGCAGGCTTCCTGTTGAGCAGGGAGCCCGATGTGGGGCTCGATCCAGGGTCTCCAGGATCATGACGAGCTGAAAGCAGTCGCTTAACCAACTGAGTCACCCAGGCGCCCCAAAATAAGCATAGCATTCTTAAAGAGAACATTTCAATAAAGCATTGACCATTAAAAAATGGTAAGCTGGACTTCATTAAAACTGAGAACTATTCATCAAAAAATAATATTTTAAAAAAGATTTTATTTATTTAATTGACACACAGAGAGAGATCACAAGTAGACAGAGAGACAGGCAGAGAAAGGGGGAGGCAGGCTCCCCACTGAGCAGAGAGCCTGATGTGGGACTCGATCCCAGGACCCCAAGATCATCCCCTGAGCCAAAGGCAGAGGCTTAACCCTCTGAGCCACCTAGGCACCCCATCAAAAAATGATATTAACAGAGTGCTAAGCCAAGGTACAGACGTGAGAAAATATGTGCAACACAGATACCCAAATGTGCTTCAATCCAGAAAATATAATGAAGTCCAAAAATCAATAAAAAACAGCCCATGAAAATTAAAAGAAAAGACACTTCATAAAGAGGATACCCAAAGGTTCAAGAAGCATATGAAAGGTGGCTCAAAATTTTTAGGTAAATTCAGGTTATAACTACCACAGAACACTATTACCTACCTATCTACTGAAAAGGGAACTAGTAACCACATCTGGCAATATCAGCATTGGAATGCTCCGAATTTGCTGGTGGGAACATCAAATGCACAACCACTTTAGAAGATTGTTTGACAGGATCTACTAGAGTAAACATACATATCCCTTATTACCCACTGAAAGACATAGGTAAGGACGGACATAGCAGCATTACTCATGAATGCCAAAACCTGGAAATAATCCAAATATCTATCAAGTGTGTATTCATAAGATGAAAGGGAAAAATTATGGCTACACGAACTAAATGAGACCCATACACATGATGCTGAATCAAAGTAAGCAGTTACAAAAGAACAGTCCATTTACGTGATGTTCAAAAACAGGCAAAACTAGAATGAAGTGACAGAAGTCAGAATAGTTCTCCCTTTTATTTAAAGTAGGGAAAAATCAAAGAGAAAGACATGGAGGGGAAACTAGGTTATTGGAAATGTTCTAAATCTTGGTCTAGGTAGCAGTTAAAAAGGCATACATGTAAGTGAAAATGTAATGAATGGTACTTTTAAGATTTTTATACTCTATCCTTTGTGAATTATATAATGTGAAAGAAAACACATGCTATCTCTTAAGACTCTACTTCTTATAGAGTTTATCTTTTAATTTTTCCCTTTTAGTTTGACAAAGTATTTTTCCTTTTTTTTTTTTTTTTAAAGATTTTATTTATTTTGACAGAGAGAAACACAGCCAGAGAGGGAATACAAGCAGCTGGAGTGAGAGAGGGAGAAGCAGGCTTCCCGAAAAGCAGGCAGCCCGATGTGGGGCTCGATACCAGGTCTCCGGGATCATGACCTGAGCCGAAGGCAGAGGCTCAACCACTGAGTCACCCAGGCGCCCCTGGTATTTTTCCTCTTGATGAAGAATACGAAATCATCAGTATCCATCTGACCTCAGAATTAAATTATCTTAACTCTCATATAGGGGAAAAAAGCACCATCTTTCCCCAATGACTAGAGTAAAAACCAGGTTTAGCTTGCATAATCCAGCTATATTATGCCACTAGATAATCTTTTTAAGCAGGAACCTCAAAAAGTTGCTATAATGAAAGATCAAAATGAAGAACAAATTATAGTAAAGTAAGTTTTTGTTAAATTGACATCAAAAATCCCCTTTGATACTTTCTCTGGAGCACAGAAGAAACTATTCAGTAAACTGAATACAGTAAGTGCATGTTTTTCTGTGTTTTAACACCAATAAGAACAAAGTACAGGGTGATCATTATATGTTTGTCATTGCAGATAACCAGAGCCAGCTAAAAGTATGCTCCATTGATTCAGGCATCGATAACTATTTCAAAAAAACACTAAATAACCATTAAAACCCTGGATATGAATTACCTATATGGTAGTGAAAGAAAAACCACATAAATCTTCTCTAAAGGGAGAGTTAACACCATTATGACAAAATGTTTGAAACACTCTTTAACTCTCTTAACACCATGTAAAAGACAGTATTCACAACATTGTTTTAAAAGAAGGAAATTTATAATCAACAATTTAAAAAGCTTTGAAACAGTGTAGCAGCAGATCCTAAATTAGTATTAAACTTCCTTAGTCTGCCTAATCACAATACAACATACTTTAAATCTTGACAATGAAAGATATATGCTAAGTTTAAAGGCAAGACAAAATGGAGCCTAACCCCTGCCTTCACCCAGAGTCATGAAATATTCTAACTCAGGGCTCATGTAAGAAAGGAAGGAATTTACCTGCCACGCTGGAACAGAAGTTGAGTTGGACATGACAGTTTTTTGCAGCTCTTCGAGGACAGCATCTGGGAGAGTGTTTTGTGACTCCAGGAGTGGTTTACACTGAACTTGTCTCAAAAGTAAGATAACAGCCGGCTGATCAGGGTTACTTTTTAAATTCTAAAAATTAAACCCCCAAACAGAAATACATCAAATACATTCTTGAACGTTAAGTGGCAATTAAGCTATTCTCCATGTTGGAAAAAAAGTCTGAATTTAACCTTTTCTTAATAAAAAATAAATAACTGTAGAAGTAAAATAAATAAAACAATGAGCATCTTGAGAATATCAAGCCCCACATTTAAATTAAAATTGATAATGCTATTATTGTAGTATTTAGGTCATTTTAGATTCAGTTTGTCTCTTTGACTTCTTTTATTCTCAGGTGATATCCTGAAAAAAACTTAAGTTCTGAATGTGAATAGCTGAATTAAGAAAACATAAAATTAACAGTGAAGGCTAATGCTATTCCTTATTAGAAGAAGCTATACAAGAAAAGCTACAGTTTTTTTTTCCTTTTTTAATTTCTTCACAGAGATAGTCATTAGATGTCCTTCTCTAGGCATACACTTCCTAAATACTGTAAGAGAAATGACCCATTTACCCATTTCCCTAAGCCATTATTTATATACAAAGACACACATACAGAATTATATATGTATATCTCCTTGCTATATATACATATAGATGGATGTATATATATCAAAGAAGTTTATGAAGGCTATCTAAACAAGTCTTCTGTTGCTTTAAACATTTATTTCTTTATTGCTTGTCCCTCAATAACATACTTAATTTTTTTAATTGAGTCACAGTCTTAAATATATGTGATTGCTTTTTTTCTAAGAAACTAGAACAAAAAAATGGTAAGATTCATAAAAGTATCCCTTATTCTGTCAGAGAGAGCATAGCCACTGTCAATTGATTAAACACTCACTGCATAATACTAATCTGTCCTGAATTTAGATTGAATTTCTTAATAAAAGAGAAAATTTATTACTCTGCTTTTCAGAGAATTCAAACACCAAAGGGATCTTCAAAGATCCATTCTTCCTTCACTGTAAGATTCATCTCCTCCCACCTCCCTTCCCCACCAAAAAAATTTCTAGAAAGAAAATACAACTTGACTTGGTAAGCATTTATGGAAAAAGATGTTTTCAGAAAAAGTGATGTTTAAAACTTGCATTATCCATTCAATTATTTCTGAGTAGGTTTATGAAACTGATTCATTCATTGACTACGTATTTATTGAGCCCCTACTATGTGTTAGTCAAGGTGCTAAGGATTTACGCACAGAGCCTACAATTCAGATATGTAAAAGGTAACTACTATGTAGCTCCAGTCGCCCACTTACTCCTCATTGTCTTTCTGTGGTTCAGAGCTTTAGAAAAATACAGAGATGCCAGAAAATATAGCATTCTGAACGCAGTAACCAGAAATCAAGGGGAACTAGGGCCTCCATAATGGTATCCCCCTCAACAAAGATCTATTAAGTCCTTGAGTCTTAGAGTCACACAAAAGTGATTTTAAATGGCAACTCAAGCATTTTCTAGTTGTAAACTCTTGTGCAAATTACTTGTCCTCTCATTTATAAAAAGGGGTAATAGTAAGTATTTATGTCATATATTCCTATGAAGTTCAAATACAAACTGCTAAAAGTACTGACTGGCTTGTAGGTCACTGTTGTCATCGTCATCATCATCATCATCACTATCATCACCACCACCATCACATGCATTCCAAATAAATAAATAACATGCATTCCATGTTTAATGTTATCTTCTAAGTAGGACAGGAATCCATAAATCTCAATGCTCGGTTTCATACTGATACCTTTGTGCAGAGAGCTTCAGCTTCAGATATTCTTCCTGTGTCTATTAGACCAGTGACAGCTTGGGAGAGAGACCACTTTTCAAGAGACTGGTTATAATCCTTAAGGAATTCTTTGTCTTTAACTGTTAACAAAAATGTTATGTTACTTTCTTCTGCAATTTATAATGTAACATGAATTACAGGAATAGCATAGACTATCCTAGTATGTGCCAGGTTTCTGAAAAGTTTCATGGTAGGAATATTTGTAGTTGAATAACTTAAAACTTTATAGACTTACGATTCACATAAAAAATCACTTTATCATAAAACTAAAGACAATTCACTGAAAAAATTAAATATTTACTGTGATATAACTGACATGATAAATTATACATTTGTACATATTCAAACTATACATCTATAAACCATCACTACATTATCTTCATTATCATGAAGAGTTTCCTCCTACCCCTTTGTAATCATTTCTGTCCCCAACATACCTCTCCTTTTACTGTCTGTCCCCAGGCAACCACTAATCATTTTCAGACACAATGGATCAGTTTGCATTTTCTAAAATTTCACATAAATGGAATCATAAAGTATAGGCC
>PITA01010881.1:52819-69670 GCA_004023965.1 Spilogale gracilis | reverse complement strand
CGGGGCGCCTGAGTGGCTCAGTTGGTTAAGCGACTGCTTTCGGCTCAGGTCATGATCCTGGAGACCCGGGATCGAGCCCCACATCGGGCTTTCTGCTCGGCGGGAAGCCTGCTTCTCCCCCTCTCAGTCCCTCTGCTTGTGTTCCCTCTCTGGCTGTGTTTCTCTCTGTCAAATAAATAAATAAAATCTTTAAAAAAAATTGTTTTCCTTAAAGACTTTATTTATTTATTGTCAGAGAGAGAGTGAGCTCAAGCAGGGGGAGGAGGAGGCAGAGGGAAAAGGAGGCTCCTCACTAAGCAAGGAGCCTGATACAGGACCAGATCCCAGGACCCTGGGATCATGACCTGAGCCAAAGGCAGATGTTTAATCACATGAGCCACCCAGGCATCCCTAAAAAAAAATTTCATGTTTCCATCAGTAAAGTTCTACTGGATCATAGCCATGCCCACTAATTTACATGATGTCTGATTACTTTTGACTTATGATGACAGGGTTGGGTGGTCACAGCACAAATTGCATGGCCTGCAAAGCCAGAAATATTTACTAACTGACTAGCCTTTACAGAAAAAGTTAAGGGAGTGCCGGACTGGCTCAGTCAGTAGAGTAAGCAATTCTTGATCTCGAGATTGTAGGTTGACCCCCCATATTGGGTGTAGAGATTACTTAAAAACAGAGTCTTAAAAAAAAGTTAAGAACAAATTGATGTTAGGCCATGAAATCAGAGCCTCAAATAGTTCTACCTAGAGTTTGAGAGAGAGCGCAGTGCATGCACAAGTGGGGGAGAGGCTCAGAGGAAGAGGGAGGAGGGGGCTCCATCTCAGGACCCACCCCCATCCCAGGACCCAGGCATCGTGACCTGAGCCAAAGGCAGTCACTTAACAAATGGAGCCACCCAGGCGCCCCTCTGGGCTTCTTATTTAAAAGGTCAGATCACTGGGCACCTGGGTGGCTCAGTGGCTTAAAGCCTCTGCCTTCAGCTCAGGTCATGATCTCAGGGTCCTGGGATCCAAGCCCATATCGGGCTCTCTGCTCAGCAGGGAGCCTGCTTCCTCCTCTCTCTCTACCTGCCTCTCTGCCTACTTGTGATCTCTCTCTCTCCGTCAAATAAATAAAAAAAAATCTTTAAAAAATAAAAAAAATAAAAAATAAAAGGTCAGATCACTGACAGAGTCACTTCATCATCCTGTGCCTCAGTTTACTTATAAAGCGAAGAGCAAAGTAGGACTGTTACACAAAATAAATTAAAACACTAAATTAAAAAAAAAAAACCATTACATTGAAACACTTAGAATGGAACTTGGCACATAATATCACTATATGAATGTGAGCCATTCTGTTTTCAATTGCATTCATAGATATTTTAAAATTGCAATCCTGCCTGGTGTTTTCAAGTGTTCTAGGAAGCAAGACTTTGCATCCATTCCCAGGACTGTCAAGTATTTCTACACCTGAGATATTTTTGTAAGAACACAACAGAAAAACAATACATTTGTGCTTGTCCCTTCATTTTTTCAGTGGTGAATTGGGAGTAGCCTAAGGAGTTCATCACAGAAGCACGGAGATTAACATACAAGGGTATGCATCCCAGTTTCCTGTTTAACAGTGGGATGCTGGGAACAACCCAGCAGGAAAGGATAGGTTAAATAATTATGCAGCCATGGGGGCAGGGGAGAGGGGGAGGTGTCTTGCTTTAAAAGAATATTCAGGGGCACCTGGGTGGTTCAGTTGGTTAAGCAACTGCCTTCAGCTCAGGTCATGATCCCAGAGTCAAGGGATCAAGCCTCGCATCCAGCTCCCTGCTCGACAGGAAGCCTGCTTCTCCCTCTCTCACCACCCCAGCTGTGTTCCCTCTCTAGCTGTGTTTCTCTCTGTCAAATAAATAAATAAAATCTTAAAAAAAAAAAAAAAAGAACATTCAACAAGTATATTCTGGGGCTTTAAAAAATCATCCAAATAATACAATCTTGTTGTAAAAGGCTCAAATAACAGAAAAGCAAAAAATACAGAAATTTGCCCTCTTAAACTGACACCCCATCTCTTATTCTTAAGAGGGACCCAATCAGTTGTTTGCAAGAGACTTCTAAGGTGTGCAGTAAATGTGTCCATCCCTGTTCTCTAACATAAATTCCCTCATATTGTACTCAGTGTTATGTGGGGTTTTTTTTTTTCCCATGGAGCAAGTATGGAGGGATTTTTCCATGTCAGTGAATGTAGGTCTGTCTCATTCTTTTCAATGGCTACAGAGCGTTCCCATAGCATGCCATGCCCTGATTTGTCTATGCCCCTATTGTCAGTCATGGAGACTGGATGCCGTGTTTCACTTTTATAAGCAATGGCATCAGGGCGAACCAGGCTGTGATGAGCGCACGTCCTTAGGCACATGTATTTATGGGTTCAGTTGTTGGCTAGAGAGTGGCTGAGTCAAAGGTTAGGTGCTTTAAATATTTCGTTCCACTATAGCCAAATCCCTTCCCAAAAAATTTCAACAATTTACACTTCGCCTGCCCCACAGTGTGGCGACACTCATCATTCATCCAATTCTCCGAGAGCCTGAATGTTTTCAATTTTTTTAAAAAAGATTTTCTTTATTGGGGCACCAGGGTGACTCAGTTGTTAAGCATCTGCCTTCGGCTCAAGTCATGATCCTGGAGTCCCAGGATCAAGCCCCATATCAGGCTCCCTGCTCAGCGGGAAGCCTGCTTCTCCCTCTCTCACTCCCCCTGCTTCTGTTCCCTCTCTAGCTGTGTTTCTCTCTGTCAAATAAATACATAAAATCTTTAAAAAATTTTTATTTATTTGAGAGAGAGAGCATGAGCAGGGAGAAGGTCAGAGGGAGAAGCAGACTTCCCACATAACTGGGACGCCGAGGTAGGGCTCGATTCTGGGACTTTGGGATCATGACCTGAGCCTAATGCAGACGCTTAACCAACTGAGCCACCCAGGTGCCCAATTTCAATATTTTTAACATTTGTTACATGAAAGAATAAGAATTAAAATTTGTCCCATTACTAGTGAAACTAAGTGTGTTGTTGTTACTTATTTATTCATTTGCCCTTCATATCTCTAGCCTGTTTGTTTTTGGTTTTGTTTTAAAGATTTTATTTAGGGATGCCTGATGGCTCAGTTGGTTAAGCATCTGCCTTTGGTTCAAGTCACGATCCCAGTGTCCTGGGATCTAGTCCCAGGTCGGGAGCTCCTTACTCAGTGGGGAGACTGCTTCTCCCTCTGCCTGCCACTCCCCGTGCTTGTGCTTGTGCTCTCTCTCGCTGACAAATAAATAAATATTTTCTTTATTTATTTGAGAGAGAGAATGAGTGGGGTGGGGAGGAGCATAGAGAGAGGGAGAAGCAGGATCCCCAATGAATAGGGAGCCCCAATGTAGGGCTCCATCCCAGGACCCTGGGATCATCTCCTGAGCTGAAGGCAGATGCTGAACTGATTGAGCCACCCAGGTGCCCCTATGTTTGGCCTGTTCACATGGTCTGGATGTCAAGCTGGACTACATAAGGAGGCATACTCATGTAAGGTTAAGAGTATGGACCCTAGGGGCGCCTGGGTGGCTCAGTTGGTTAAGCGGCTGCCTTCGACTCAGGTCATGATCCTGGAGCCCCGGGATCGAGTCCCACATCGGGCTCCCTGCTCAGCGGGAAGGCTGCTTCTCCCTTTCTCACTCCCCCTGCTTGTGTTCCCTCTCTGGCTGTGTTTCTCTCTGTCAAATAAATAAAATCTTAAAAAAAAAAAAAAGAATATGGACCTTAGGGTCAAGCTGCTCTGATTCAGGTTCTGCTGTGTGATCTTGAGCAAGTCACTGAACCTCTCTGCGTCTCTGGTTCTCATTTGTAAAATAGAGATAATAATGGTATCTATCTCATAGGGTTGAGGATTAATTTGTATATAGAAAGTACCTGGAGTAGTGCTCAGGGCGCTGTAAGCACTCAATAAACCTTGGCAATTATTTACACGTTGCCAATACTTTTTTTAAAAAAAGATTTTATTTATTTGACAGAAAGAAACACAGCCAGAGAGGGAACACAAGCAGGGGGAGTGAGAGAGGGAGAAGCAGGCTTCCCGCCGCGCCGAGCAGGGAGCCCGATGTGGGGCTCGATCCCGGGTCTCCAGGATCATGACCTGAGCCGAAGGCAGTCGCTTAACCAACTGAGCCACCCAGGCGCCCTGTTGCCTATACTTTTGAACGCAAATATTCCCTTCCAAGCTGTTGCTCAGGTTGGTCTTTTGTCTTTGCGCATGATGACGTGTTTTCAAGTCATCAAGTCTTTCCACCTTTTCTTTCAGAGTTCTGAGTTTCAATAAAAGCAAAATCGGTCATTTAAACTGAACATAGAGTAATAAGCTGGGAAACAAGAAGAAAATATTATCAGTGTTTGTGTCCAGAGAGTGGAATGCGGATGACTTACTTTCCTTTTTTAATATTCTGCATTTTCTGAAGGTTCTAATAATGATCATATATCATGAATACGTATTTCCAAATGAACACGTTACCTTTATTTTTATATTTTACTTAAACACACCAGTAATCATTTTATAATGAGGAAAAAGCACCCCCTCCCCAGCGCACGATGTTTAGCCATAAAGGACAAAAGAAAGCAGAGTTTCTCAACCGCTGCCCACATTTCAGGCTCCCTCAGTCCACAGAACACCCCGCCCCTGAAATCTTCAAGACCGGGGCCAGACACCCAAATGTCGCAGCAGGATCGCCCCCTGGCGGCAGGTAAATAAGAAGCTGGTCCGGGAGTGTGCGTCTCCTGTAAGAAGCTGCGTTTCACTTTATTTTAATGACGAAGCAACTCTTTGAGTCAGGGACTGAAATTATGTAAAAGACCCAGGTGAGAAAAGGGAGTTACCTGGCTGGCAAGGGGGCAGAATCTCCCCTAATTCTAAGAAAATCCAGGTCCCTGTTTTGAATCGCCCTGAATCTTCTACTCCCGAAGTGGAAGTAATTCACGTATCATGCAATTCACCCATGGAAAGGGTACAAGTCAGCGGGCTTTAGTGTATTCACAGAGTTGTGCCATCATCACCCCTGTCGACCTGAAAAAATTTCCATCACAGGATGTGGAGAAAAGGGGATTCTTGTACACTCTTGTAGGAATGTGAATTGGTGTGGCCACCGTGGAAAATAGTATGGCGGGTCCTCAAAAAAATTAAAAACAACACTACCAGATGATCCAGAAGTCTCACTTTTTTTAAAGATTTCATTTATTGGGCGCCTGGGTGGCTCAGTGCGTTGGAGCCTCTGCCTTCGGCTCGGGTCATGATCTCAAGGTCCTGGGACGGAGGCCTGCATCGGGCTCTCTGCTCGGCGGGGAGCCTGCTTCCTCCTCTCTCTCTGCCTGCCTCTCTGCCTACTTGTGATCTTTCTCTCTCTGTCAAATAAATAAATAAAATCTTAAAAAAAAAAATTTCATTTATTTATTTGATACAGAGAGGGCGCGTGCACAAGCAGGGGGAGTGGGAGAGGGAGAAGCAAGCTCCCTGCTGAGCAGAGAGTCCAATGCGGGGCTCAATCCCAGGACCCTGAGATCACGACCCGACCCAAAGGCAGATACTTAACCAACTAAGCCACCAGGGTGCCACAGCACTTCCTCTTCTGTCTCAAAGAGACGTCTGCACCCTTATGTTCACTGCAGCTTCATTCACAATACCCAAGGTATGGAAACCAGAATGAATAAAGAAGAGATAGTGTATATATTCAAGGCAATATTATTTGGCCTTTATTTTTTTAAAGATTTTACTTTAAGAGAGAGAGAGTGCGCACGCACAAGCAGGGGGAAACAGCAGGCAGAGGGAGAGAGGGAAGCAGGCTCTCCACTGAGCAAGGAGCCTGATGTGGAACTTGATTCCAGAACCCTGAGATCAGGAACCAAGCCAAAGGCAGATGCTTAACTAACTGAGCTTCCAAGGCATCCCTTATTTGGCCTTCTTAAAAAAAAAAAAAAAGAAATCCTGAATTTCTGAGATGAGGGGCATCTGAGTGGTTCCTGGGGTCTAGTCCTACATCCGGCTCTTTGCTCAGCAGAGAGTCTGCTTTTCCCTCTACCTCTGACTGCCACTTCTCCTGTTTGTACCCCCCAACAAATAAATAAAAGAAAAGAAAATTTAAAAAGAAAGAAATCCTGTCATTTGAAACATGAATAAAACTGCAAGGCCTTATTCTAAGCAAAATAAGTTGGGCAGAGAAAGACAAACTCTGTAAGATATTACTTACATGTGGAATCTGGGCGGGGAGGGGAAGTTGACTTCTTAGAAACGGAGAATAGAAAAGTGGTTTCCAGGGACTAGGAGATGGAAAAACAGGAAAAGTTTGGTAAAAGGGCACAAACTTTGTTGTAAGATGAATAAGGTGTAGGGATCTGACCAATAACTTGATGACCGTAATTGATAACACTGTATTGCATTATTATTATTCACATTGGCTAAGAGTAGAACTTAAATATTCTCACAACAAAAGAGGGGGCCAGTAAATATGTGAGGTGAGGAACATGTTAAGTAACTCAATGGGGGATCCTTTCACTGTGTGTGTGTGTGCATGTGTGTGTGTGTATTTTATCACATTAATACCTTCCTTCATTCAGCATAATGCTTTCAAGTTTCATCCACACTGTATCATGTGGCAATAGTTCACTCCTTTTTGTGGCCAAAAACTATTCCATTGTGTGGCTGTAACAGTTTGTTCATTCATTCATCACTTGATGGGCATATGTTTGGCTATAATGAATAATGTTCCTATGAACTTCTGAGTACAAGATTTTGCTGGACATCTGTTTTCACTTGGGGGAGGCACAGATACCTAAGAGACCATTCTATATAGGAGAAATCCTTTAACCAGCTTTCCAGATGTCCTGGGGTCTGACCTCTGTGTGGTTGTTTTTCAGAGACCTGGCCAGAAACATGTAATGTGAAGCCCTTGGAAGCCTGGCTCCATCAGTCTCCTCTGATCCCACTCCTCTTGGTCAGCTCCTGTGAACGGCAGGGCTGGCCCTCTGACCCAAAACCCAAGCTTTCACTGGAACCTCAAGATTTCTTAGCATTAGTTGAGCCTTAAGCTCTAGAATCAGGGAGAAGTAGCCTGGACAGCCCAAGAAGTTCTAGTGGGAGCCCAACTAATTCTGTTAAATGATGAATGACATTCATCAAATATTTTCAATCCTCTCTCTTTAGGGCGCAGGGTAGGGCTGCTCTTTCCTGCATGCTTATGGTTAAATAGGGCCATGTGACTTGTTCTGGCCAATGAGCAGTGAGCAGAAATGCTGTGTCATTTCTAGGGCAGAGTACTTAACTGTTGTGTAGCTCCCTGATTTCTTTCCTCTGCTACAGTGATCTGAAACATTATAGATAGTGGCTGCTTCATAACCTGGGGTGAGGAGTGAGGCACAAGGCAACGAATCCTAGATGATCTGCAACAGATACTGAGAGCAAAAATTTAATTTGCACAGTTTTAAGCCTCCAGACTTTGAAGTCATTTGTTACAGCAGCATAATCTGATTTATCCTGACTGATACACCAACCCAACCACATCCTGGTACCTAGGTCCAACCAAGGGCTTTATATTAGTTTAATAGGGCTTCCGTAACAAAGGACCACAGACAATGTTGCTTAAACAACAGAAATTTCTCATATCAAGGTTCTGGAGGATAGAAGTCAGAAATCAAGGTTTTAGCGGGGTTGAATTCTCTGAGCATTGTGAGGGAGGATCTGTTCCATGGTTCTTTCCTAGCTTCTGGTGGTCTCAGGCATTCCTTGGCCTTGTAAATGATGTTCTCCCTGTGTCTTCACACTGTCTTCCCTCCATGTATCTTAGTGCCCAAACTTACCCCTTTTATAGGGATGCCAGTTAGACTAATTCTGGATTAATTGCCTCTTTAAAAACCTTATTTCCAAAAAGAGTCACATTCTGTGGTCCTGGGGTTTAGGGTTTCAACATATAAATTTGGGAGGGGGGAAACAATTTAGCTCATAAGAGGCTCCACTCCAGCTTCAAGGAACCAGGGGGCTCATCCTGCCCAGGATAAGTAAGAGAAGGTAGGAAAGGTTTATACCAGTATAAGTTGGCAAGACTTGCAGCACCATAGAGGTAGGCTCTTGTGATTCGGGAGCTCCTTCTAGGTCCATGGAGGACATCTTTCTTGAGGATTAAGTGCTGCCCCCAGGACTAGAGCCTATAATGAAAATCTCAGCAAATCTACTCTCTGGGGAAACAGCAATGAGTATTGTGTAAGCCTTTGAATATGAATCCTGGCTCAGACTCTTAACACCTGTGTAACTTAACCCCCTCATGAGCCTCTGTTTTCTCTCCTATAAAATGGGTTGATAATATGTCCTCCATAGAGTTGTGAGAATTCAGAGAGAACACCTGCAACAACATAAGGCCTGATATTTAGCAATTTCTCCATAAATTCATTGTTACTGTCATTGTGGCTGATGGTGTCCATCTGGGCTTAAAGGGAAGGGGAAATGATGTGGTTTCAGGGTGGGGTTCCAAGATTCCTAGAGAGTGGGAGACATCTCAAGCATCTTTGATTTATCTTTAGAGCTTGAGTTCATTCATCATTTATTGAGTAGCTACTATGAGCCAGAAACTCTTCTCTGCAAGGTTTCCCCAGCGATGGAACGGACATCTAAAACGTCTCATACAGATGGATATAAACAACTAAATAAACAAGTAAAACAACGTGGCTAGAGGTTGTGATTTAAAAGCAAAGAAACTGGGCAGGTGGGGGTGGGGAGTCTACTTTAGACATTAGCTTCAGACAGTCTGAAGAGATGGTATATGAGAACAGACTTATTCAGCTTCACAAAGAGAAAGGAGAAAGGGCTTCAAGGCAGGAATTTGTGAGAGAGTTTGAGAAAAAGAATCTGGTGTATTTGGAACGGCATGAGTGAGGGTGGAGGGGAAGGACACTGGGGTGGAAATATCTACAAGGGGCCAACTGGGACTGGATTTTCAGCTTAATGTGTCCCTCAAAACCTAGAGGTCTCCTGAGGGCAGGCTAGGAAGGGAAGGAGTCTAGTGGGCCTTGGCAGCACCCGGGACAGCTCTCTCGCTGTCCATGGTGCTGACACCTGAGACCCTGGTTCCCAGAAGGGAGAAGGCACCTATTCAACAATGGATCTTATCTTATCTTCAAAGAGATAAAGTTCCCTACACTGAGGTGCCGGTGTTGCCGATATTAATAGTATAAAATGTCAAAAATGATTAATTAGAGGCGCCTGGATGGTGCAGTCGGTTAAGTATCTTACTCTTGGTTTTGAATCAGGTCTTGATCTCAGGGTGGTAAGCTTAAACCCCAAGTTGGGTTCTGTGCTCAGTGGGAAGTCTGGTTGAGATTCTCTCCCCGCCACCATCTTCTCCTCATGTTCATTCCCTCTCTTCTCTCTCAAAATAAGTAAATAAATAAAAGGGTGCCTGGGTGGCTCAGTTGGTTGATTGTCTGCCTTCCCCACAGGTCATGATCTCAGAGTCCTGGGATGGAGCCCCATGTCGAGCTCCCTGCTCAACAGGGAGTCTGTTACTTCCTCAGCCCCTCCCCCTGCTTATGCTCGCTCTCTCTCTCTGTCTCTCTGGTTACTGAGGGTCTCCTATTGGTTCAGCCGACATACTTGGGCAAAATAATGCCCATCTCCTCCAAACATGCCCACATTCTAGTCTCCAGAACCTGTGAATATGTCCCCTTACATGGCCATCTTGGATCAATCTTGGATTATTCACACGGGCCCAGTGTCATCGCAAGGGTCCCGACAGGAGGGAGGCAGAAGGGTCAGTATCAGGGAAGGAGAGGATGATGGAAGCAGAGGTCAGAGCAAGGAGTGTGAGAAAGATACAGCCAGCCCATGCTGGCTTCAATGGTAGGGAATGGGGCCATATGCCTAGGACTGCAGGTGCCTCTAGAAATTGGAAAGGCAAAATAACATTCTCCTCTAGAGCCTCCAGAAGGAATGCAGTCCTACAGACACCTGGATTTTAGCTCAGAAAGATCCATTTAGAACTTCTGGACTCTGGAATGGTAAAATAATATATGTGTGTTGTGGGGCACCTGGGTGGCTCAGTCATTTGGCTTAGATCGTGATCCGGGATTGAGCACCACGTTGGGCTCCCTGCTCAGCAGAAAGCCTGCTCCCTCTCCCACTCCCCCTGCTTGTGTTCCCTTTCTTGCTGTCTCTCTGTGTGTGTGTCAAATAAATAAATAAAGGAACAAAGGAATAAATAATCTTTAAAAAATGCGTTGTTTGAAGCACCAGGTTTGTGGTGATTAGTTATAGAAGCAGTAAGGAAAGTCATATGGGAGCCAAAGTCCAGAAAAGACGGCTCTTTCCTTTACAGAATCCAGAACTGGAACAACTGGGCATTTGAATCAGGTGGTCTGACCCCAGGCCCATGATTTACACTGCCTCACCATGCTGGAAATATCTCCCCTGCTGTTATGGACTGGACTGTGTCCCTGCCATCCCAATTCATACGCTGACATTCATTTTTTTTTAAAGATTTTATTTATTTGAGAGAAAGAGAATGAAAGAGAGAATATGAGAGAGGGGAGGGTCAGAGGGAGAAGAAGACTCCCTGCTGAGCAGGGAACCTGATGCGGGACTCGATCCTGGGACTCTGGGATCATGACCTGAACTGAAGGCAGTCGCTTAACCAACTGAGTCACCCAAGTGCCCCGATACACTGACCTTCTAATCCCCATGCCAAGGACTGAAGGTTTGTGTCCCCTGTTTTAGTTCGCATTGTTGAAATCCTAAGCCCCAGTGTAATAGTATTTATCAGATGGGGCCTCTGGGAGGTAATTAGATCACGAGGGTGGAGTCCTCACCAGTGGGACTAGTGAGTGCCCTTATAAGAGAAAGCCCAGAGACATCTCTCATCCTCCCTCTGCCAAGTGAGGGTTCAAGAAATCAGCACTCTGCAACCCAGAAAAAGCCTTCCTCACAAGCCTGCCATGTTGGCACCTTGCTCTCAGACTTCCAGCTTGCATCTGTCTGAGAAACAAATTTCTGCTGTGTGCAAGCTGCCCGGTTATGATACCTTATTATAGCAGCCAATACTAAGAACCCCAGGACCTCAGAATGTGACTCTATCTGGAGACAGCGTCTCTATGGAGGTAAGTTAAAATGAGGTCATTAGGGTGGGCCCTGATCCAATATGACTGACATCCTTGGAAGATGAGATTAAAACACAGACACCGAGGGAAGAATGTGTGAGGTGATGGGGAGAGGACGGCATCTGCAAGTCAAGGGGGGAGGCTTTAGAAGGAACCGACCCTGCTGACACCTGGATCTTTGACTCCCAAGACTCCAGAACTGAGAAATCAAGATCTGTTGTTGAAACCCCACAGCCCGGTGGTTACAGCGGCCATAGCAAAGCAACACACCTGGGGACTGTGAGCGCTCTCCAAGCCTAGAGAGTCACAGCTGGGGCGCTCGACTCACCTCAGCTCATTCTGGGCTCTTGCAAGGCGAGGCGGGGAGCTTCGGGCGAGCATCTGGAGACATGACGTACATGAGCCCCAGAGCCGTTCTTGCCCAGCTCAGCCTCTCTGGACGTCATCATCCATCCCCGTGGCACAATCTCCACTGCTGTTCCGGGGCCTCCAGACTGGTTGCCGGTACAAATCCCTTTTAGGTCTCCAGACATGCAGAGCCCCCTCCATCTCCCCTCAAATGGTCCCTGAAGCGCCTCAGACAGAGCATGATCAAAACAGTCAAGCATCATCCCCTGCTCCTCTTCCCTTCCCCGCACCCCATCTCGGGAAAGATGGCCTTCCCTGGTCACCTGTGCCAATCGAGGTGCCTTTGTCATCCCCCCAGCCCCCACCCGCCCTGTGCCCCCCACTGCCGTCCCAACCTAGGTCTCATCATCCCTCCTCGGTCCCCTGCAATCTGTGCCTTCTGAAAACACAGATCTCACTAGTCTCCACTCAAAAACCTTCCAAAGCTGGTTCGTTGCTGGAGAGCAGGTAAAGGGGTGTAGACACTGTGAGGAAGAGTGATGATTCCTCAAAAATGTAAACTTAGAATGACCTACGACCCAGCAATTCCATTGCTGGGCCCACACCCAGAGGAAGTGAAAGCAGGAACTCAGGCCTGGATATGTACACATCCGTGTTCACCGCGCCCGTCTCCACAACGCACAACGCCCAAGAGGTGGAAGCAACCCGGGGTCCACTGACGGGTTAAGTGGATAAACAGCGTGGTCCATCCACACCGTGGAATCTCACGGAGTCTTAAAAAGGAAGGACATCCTGACGCCTGCTACAACACAGAGGACCCTTGAGGGTGTCATACTTACTGAACTAAGCCAGTCACCAAAGGTCAAGTGCTGTAGGAGACTCTGCTTCCAGGAGGCCCCCAGAGGAGTCGAATCCACAGAGACAGAGGGCAGACGGCCGGAGCCAGGGGCTGGGGGGTCTGAGTTGAGTTTGGGCAGAGTTTCAATTTCAGATGAGAGAGTTCTGCAGATGGACAGCGGGGGCTGCCACACAACATGCGTATTTAGTGCCAGTGAACTTTACACATAACAGCCTGTGGTGACAGCAGTGACCGGGAGCCCCAAGAGGCCTGCAGCACATAGTAGGGGCACTGGCCAGGAGCTGGGCCCAGGCGGGAGTAGTGACATCCGGTGAGTTTCAGTAACAAGCCTGAGGCCACCAGTAAGAGGCAAGGTTGGAGTTTCACGCCAGGCAGCCTGGCTCTGCAGTCTGGACACCCCAAGGCAGCGAGTGAGAACTCTTGGGGACAGGTCTCGGTGAGCTGTAGGGATTGGCACGCTCTGTGTGACCACAGCCAAACACCCAGTAGGGCCAAGGCCTGGGAGCCTCTGATAGCCCTGAAGCCTGTGTACATGCACAGTGTGCTCTGGGAACCGGGCTCTGCGGTGCACACAGTAGGAACATATGAGAAACAGCACCTGCACACAGTAGGACCAGCTGAGCGCAGACGCTGTGGGAACCTAGTGAGGAAAATGAGGGGTGCCAGGGCGGGCACCCAAGAACATCTGCGATCCCCAGAGGTCCTGTGGTCTGAAGCCAGCACTGAGTGGGACTACAGGGGGATTCTGAGAGAACAGTCACAGTGGTGGAAGCTAACCGGGCCTGAGGCTGAGCATGAGACCTGGCTGCCGAGACAAGCTCAAGGCTGTTTCGGCCCCAGCTCCAGCCATCCTAGCCATGGAAGGTGGGGTGAGGGGCCCCTTGAGCCCAAAGATGACACAAGGCCACTTCCAAGAAGAGGTTTATTGGGAGTGACTGATCACGGTCATCAGTGCAGTACGGCCCCTCCCCTTGGGGGCAGGGCAGTCCAGTGTGCGGGCCCCAGGGGCTGGGGTTCAAGGGGAACCCTGGAGGGTCACAGGCATAGCAGCAGGCAGAGAAGGAGTGAGCCACCCCCACAGGGCTCAACCTGGGCCCAGCCGCAGGGGAATCCCTCCAGGGTCCTCAGGCCTCTGCAGCTGAACCGGGAGTATCCAGGGGCACACAGCGCCGGTGCCGGAGAAGGGACTTCTCCTCCTCCTGCAGGGACAGGAGCACCATATGCACACATCACACAGCGCAGGACACGTGCCCGCCTCCACCATGTCACCCCCATCCCGTGGAGGGCCTGGGCCACTCAGTCTCACCATCTCGGAGGCAGTGCTGGGGCTTGCGCCCTCAGGCGAGCCCCCCTCGTCCCGAGAGCAGTCAGGGCCTGCGTCCTCCTCATACTCCGTCAGGCAGTCCGACTCCTCCCCTGGAATCAGGGAGCAGGGCAAAGTGAGGGGGCACAGGCAGGCCTGACATCTCCAGCCATATCCCACAGATCCCAGCCCAGCTCCACCCCTGCCCCTCAAGGTGACCTTGGCCCCTCCCTCACCATCAGCACAGCCATCTGAAACGTAGCTTGTGGGGGGCTCAATCCGGGACACAATCTCCGCCAAGTCAGTGAAGCCAGAGCTGGGGAAGGCCAGCACCTGGGGAGCGGCACAGATGAGCCTCTCTGGAGCTCTCTAGGATCCTGGAGTGTCAGGGGCTGTGGTGTCTTGGGGGCCCCCGAGATCCGAGGGGAAGCTCTCTGGTCTGAAGGGCTCAGCTAGGATCATCTGAGATTTGGGGGTACCTCAGCCAGGCTGGGGGAATCTCTATTAAGAGTGGCCCCCCCGGGGTAGGTCACAGGCTTACGTCTGAACGGCGGCTCTCGTTAAGGTCAGCAGATCGTCGGTCTGTGAGCATCTTTTCAATGATGTCCCCCCGGCTCCAGCCCCCGAACACAGCCTTCCCGTACTGGTAGCCCACATCCTGTGGGGAGGGAGGGGACTGGAGCGGGGCCGCCAAACCCTTTCCCCTGTTTTCTTTGCCTCCCCTTCATTGCTTATCTCCGTTCTGCTGACCCTTCCTTGGCCCCTCAAGAACTTGATGCTGGGGGGGCTGGCATCGGAGACTCAACCTACTTCTGGGCCAGTCACATGTAGCACACTGGACCCCATATTCCTCACCCTGTGCCCCTGCCAGACCTGACCCATCAACCCATCTGCATTTCTTGCCCCTCACCCCCAAATGGTGTGTAGGCTTCTTTCAAGGTCTGCAAATATGAAGCACACCAGTGGACAGCTCCATCTCCCAAGCCTGTGACAGACATCACTAATCCAACCCAGCACACTTTGGATCCTCATCAATTTCAGGGCGGGGGCGATAGACTAGCATGCATTTTTCAGATCAGCGGCTAGTGGCAAGTCAGTGGCTACACACTCCTCCCGTGCTCATGGCAGACATTACTAATTGATCGCCTGTTTGTATTCCCGCCAGCGTGGAAATGGCGTTAGAAATCTCTAATGTGCCTCAAGCAGTGCAGCTGGGACCCGGCGGGGAAAATCGTTCCTACACAGCACAGGCACAGCCACGTTCCCTTGCCACACTCACTATAGACATCATAAATCGATTACCACCACTCTGTTCCTCACGGAGCCCACTTGGGAATGGAGTCCTACACTCCTTCCCCTGGGGCCGCTCTGGGCTTTAGGTGGTAAAAGCTTTGCCAGCCCACCGCATTGGCACCATGCCATCCCACCCGCTCACATAGATCTGGTCGAACTTCCCGAAGTCCATGGTCTTGAAGCAGTCAATGGGCGGGCGCAGGTACTCGCAGTAGGAGCTGGACTTAACGACTTCCAGCTGCCGCACACAGGACACGTAGGCCAGGCGAGACTGGATTTCGGCCATGTCTGGAACCTTGATCTTGTCTGCCCAGGGGTTTAACCGCTTCCATAGCAGCCACCAGCCAGACAGGCTGTCCCCGTAGGTGCTGAGGTCCGTCTCATCCTGGCTTCCCACATCAATGGCGATGACTGTCTTGGCACCCATACTGCGGGCGATGTCCGCTGTGGGGCCGGGGTGGGGTCAGCAGGCAGCTCCACACCAGGGCCCGGGGCAGGGATGTTCAACCCAGTCCCACAAACACCATCGTGGAAATGGTCACACACACAAAAAAACATGCAAACGACATGCCAGTATGCAAAGGGCACGGACATCGATGCCCGTGACATTGAGGAGGTGGGGCTGGGTAGTGGAGCTGTTACGTCTAGGGAACTGGGGTCAGAGGAATGGAGGAGAGGGAGGCAAAGGGACGAAGTTGCTGGGAATAAAAGATACCAGGTCAGACACATGGGGGGACAGAGGCGTTGAGGGGAGTGATGTGGAGAGATAAGGAGTGGAGAGTACACCAGGAAACAGAGACAGAGGAGGACAGAGTCCAAGAGGCAGGGAGTCCAAGCGGCAAGAAAACAGACACAGAGAGGTGTGGAAGTCAAGCCACAAGGGAGAGAGATACAGGGAAGCAGAGACAGCAACAGAGATTTGTGGGAGAGAAAGAGATCAGAGATATGGAAAGAGAGAGAATCTGGGGGTAAATATGGGGCTGAGATGGGGACAGAGAATGATGACCAAGAACAAGGAGATTCAGGACACAGGCGTGAAGGGCGGGTGATGGTCCTGTGAGGAGGGTGGTGTGTCTGTGGGTCTCTGTTTGCTTGTCCTTGTGTCCCATGGAGGGTCCCTGAGCAGGTCTAGGAGAGCCTGGAGAGATGGGGACAGGGTCCCATGGCCAGGCCCAGCCCAGAATGATACCCGAGTCTCCAGCATACTTTGCACGAGTCCCTCACGAGCCTATTTGTGTGTCTAGGAACAATGTAACATCTCTGTCGCCTGTGTCTCCTGCCTGTGTGTAAACACGCAAACCCCCTGGGTGTGTCTACAGCGCCATACACACCCCTGGGCCTGAGTACATTTCAGTCCACACGCATCTACATCACACTACCCACCTGCAGACCTGCACACATCTGCTTATGTGTACATGGCTGTCAGTATGGACACCCGTACAAAGCACACACGGCAGGAGTTTGCAAATTTTTTCTGTGAGCAGCCAGGCAGAAAATAACTTCCTCTCTCACAACTACTCAGCTCTGCTGCTGTGGCACAAAGGCAGCCCTGAGACAAGGCCTAAAGGCCTCCGTGTGCCTGTGTGTCAATGAAACTTTACAAAACCAGGCGGCAACTGGGTTTGCTGCAATTGGTTGATCGCCGGCCTCCAGGACCCAGTGTGTATGTGTAGCCAACACACGTGTCTACTCAGGTGTGCTCACTCCTGGGCACGTGACATTTTCAGTGGCACAGCCGGGGCTCTTCTGCACGCGTGAGGTCAGCAGACCAGGAAGCTCACCGTGTCCACAGGTGTCCATCATCTGTGTGCCTACACTTGTGTGCACCTGAGGCAGCACGCAGCGTGTATGCGGACGAGTGTGCAAGGACACGTGCCCGATTTCATGGGCATGTGGGTCGGACCACATGCATGCGTGAGAGCAGCCCCCCC
>PITA01010881.1:0-52719 GCA_004023965.1 Spilogale gracilis | reverse complement strand
CGGCTGCATGTGCACATAGCCTCCGGGGCGCCTGTGCACGTGTGCGCCTGCGCGAGCATGCGTGCGGGTGAGCGGGCCGCCACTTGCCTGGCAGGTTGTTGATGTAGCCGCCGTCCATGAGGAGGTGCCCGTCCTTCGGGTCGCACAGCGGCGGTAGGTAGCCCGAGAGCGTCATGCTGGCGCGGACGTACCGCCACAGGGAGCCTGCCCGGCGGGACACACAGACACAGACACGCACAGACACACTCAGACATGCTCGGAGGCCCGGCCAGCCCGGTGGGCTCGCTGACCTGGCACGTTGTTGACATAGCACCCGTCCACCAGCAGGTGCCCGTCCTTGGGGTCGCAGAGCGGGGGCAGGTAGGGGCAGTAGGAGGCACTGGCCCGGACGTAACGCCACACGCAGCCTGCGGGGACGGCGTGAGGGCGTGAGGCGCCTGACTCATCCCCCAGCCCCCCACCCCCGAGGAGAGACATACCTGGGGCCTCTGGGGCATTAGTGGGTGATAGTTAGTGCTCGGCAATCAGGCCAGGGCGGACGGTCACTCATGTTAACAATGTCCCAGATGCTCAGCTGCCCTCCCTGCACCCCCTCCCCACACAGCCACAGAGGTCGTGGTGGGGCCGGCTGGGGGCACCCACCATCTTTGTGGACACGCATGGCCGAGGCGGTGATGTCCGTGGTCACATTGAAGTACGGCAGCCACAGGTCCTGTGGGGACAGGAACCACACTGTGAGAGGAGTGGGGACTCCCGTGGGGGAGTCCCATGCGTTCAGGGGTGGGGCAGGAGAGGGCGGAGGGCACACCTCAATCTGCTTGTCCTGGAAGACCCGGTGGATGCTGCGGTTGAAGGCCGACCCGGTGAACATGGAGGTGACGGGGTACGTGAGGTCCAGCACCGGCTCCATCACCGAGGTCATGCTCTAGGGGCAAGGAGGCCGGCTGGAGTCGAACGGGAGTCACCTGGGGTCACTAATGAGGTGGTCACTAAGTCCTGATCGCTCCAGGGAGAGCTGGGGACTAGGATCGCTAGCCAGGAGGTCACAAGAGGTCAGCAAGGTCCTGGAGGTAAGGCCATTGGGGTCCAGAAGGGGTTCACAGATGAAGTCAGGAAAAAGGCGGAAAAAGCTTAGGAGCCCCTCGGGGATCGGGTTTCAGGGCACTCCTGCAGTAGGTGCCCACCCCGCTACACACCTTGGCCCACTCCCGGGCCCGCTGCTTCGTGCGGCTGGCACTCCGCTCCTCTGCATACAGGGCCCCAATGAAGGAGCCGATGGATGTGCCGCCCACCAGGTCGACAGGGACCCCTGCCTCCTCCAACGCCTTCAGCACACCGATGTGTGAGCAGCCCCTGCCAGGGAGAGAAAACCCAGGGACCCACTGGGGAGATCCCCCGAGATGCCCCCCTCCAGGTCCCCTTCTCCCACCTCCCCCACAGGCAGGGAACAAGTACCAGCCCCACTCCCACAAGATGTTACCAGGAGACAAGCTCCACCCCTCAGGCACCCTGACCCCGCCCCTCAGAGTAAGCCCCATTCCCTCACCTGGCCCCGCCCCCACCCAGCACCAGGGCGATCGTGTTGCCAGTAAGCACCCGTGCCAAGCGGGAGAAGTCGCTGTGCCGGTCGGCTCGCCTGGAGAAAACCTTCTCATAGAGCTCGTGCTGGGATGCGGGAGGGGGGCGGGGCACAGAGAGGCGACACATGAGGATGGGGGTGCAGGAGGCAGTGTCTGGCCACCACACCACCGCTCCTGCCACCACAGGTCTCTGAACCCGCTGTAACGGCGGCCCCAGCCCCGAAGGGTGCTAGAGGCCCTCGTCCCGGGAAGGGTCCCTCTCCATGCTCCCCTCTCCAGGCGCAGCGCTCACCAACTTGGCAGGGCTGCGGCGGGAGAAGAGGCGGCGCGGACAGCGCAGATGCAAGTGCCCCGAGCACCAGCTGCGCATGTTCAGCCACTCCACTGTGCGGGTGGGGCCCGGGCCCTCCTCCCGGTGCAGCAGGACCAGCTGCTTGAGGGCGCGCACTGCTGTGTTCTCCAACATCTGCTCCAGCTGGGGTGGGGGGAGGGACGGGAGTCACTAATCTTTGGTCATCTCCGCCCCTCATTCCTGGCTGAGTTCGGGTCCCTGCTTTGCCTAGCCCCACACTGCAGGTGCATGGGGCCTGGTGCTGGCATGGGAGGGCAGAGGGACGCGCCCCGGGGGGTGAGGGTGTCCTCTGTGCACAGTCTGCGGACCTGGCCGAGAGTGGGCTCCTGGTCGCCCAGGCCCACGATGAGGATGCAGTCGGCCTGACGCAGGCAGCGGACGGTCCAGGGTGTCAGCGAGGCATCCGTCTGGTAGAGCACTATGCGGTGCGCGTCCTCCTGCTGGGCCAGCCACCCTGACAACCGGAACTCCTGGATGCTGCAATAGGGGCGGGGGTGAGTCATCCCGGGGGCTGGCCAGGGGGTCCCACACCTCCCAGAAACCACAGAGCTCCGTCACTAGGAGGACGGGCGCTTAGACACCCAGGCCCCCACGTGTCCATGCGTTCAGGGAGATTCAATCCATGGTCTCCCACGGACTGAAGGGATGGGACGCTTGCTCCTTGGTTCACAGCCCAGAACTCAAGTGACCTGAAGTCATGCTAGACTTCAAGTCTATCCCCCACCTCCTCAAACTCCGAACACAGACCTATCCAGAGCAGAAGCCCCCAGGCGGGCCCGGATGATGTCACTGTTGAGGAGGAGTGTGGGACCTGGGGATGGGTGAGGACACAGCATAAGACACCCACGTCCAGAGAGCTGGGGGGCCAACCCGCAACTCCACTCCCCCACTGCCCCGCCCCCACACAGACTGATGGCCTGTCCTCACCCCGCCCCACTGACCGATGGCTTGCAGAGCATGCTGCAGCTCCAGAGTGAAGGCCATCATGGGCACCTCAGCACACACTGGCAGGACGGCCACCGTTGCCAGGTTGCTGGCTGGGTTGGTAAGCTCCGAGTGAGGGGGGACGCCTAGTCCCGAACCTGCCGAGACCCCAATGAAGGAGATTTGTGGTGCGGTCCTGCGTCTAGAGAGGCAGACCTGCCTCCTCCTCCTCAAAAATCCCTGCCCCACCTATTGGAGGCTTAGTGAAGGTTGTGGCCTCAGGCCTGGACCCACAGCCTCACCCTGTCCCCTGTCTTGGTAAGACTTGGCCATTTGGCCTTCAGTTGGGGGCCTCATCTCAACAGGAGGCATTACATAACTCTATAGACACTCCACTGTGCACGCATGCCCCTACCCCATTCTGGCCTTGATGCCTCTGTCCACTGAAGGGACTTGAACACAAAACTAGACAGAAACAAATGTCTTTTTGATCCACCTGTTGCTTCCCAGCTTCTCCACTAACATCCTAGACCAAGTCGTTACCTTCCTCTCTTGCCTAGACCTCTCACTGCTTCCTCTCTTCCAGCTGCTTCCCCTAACAGTCTGAATAGCCTAAATGTCCTTCTGGGGCTCCCAGCCTCTATGTAACCTGCCCCTTTCCCCCACTTCTCCCCCTTGCTCACTTTCCTCCTTGAAGTGCTTCAAACCCACAAAACCCTGTGTGTGGGGACTTCCTAGTTTTCTTCGATGCCACGCCCTATCTCATTTGTCAAGTCCCAGCTCGCTGTCCCCAGAAAAACCTCCCTTCCTCCCTCACACTCAATCAAGACCTTTTGTTTCCTTCACTGTACATGTCACTTTGTGACATCACACTTTTTCTTTGTATTTTTCAAGTGTCTAGCTTGCCAAGCTGTAAACCCTTCTAGGAGCCTCTTCTGCCTGGTGCACTCTCCCCCCTGCCACCTGTGCCCAGCACAGGACCTACTACATGTTAGGTGCTCCCTGGAAAACTTTTCTCTGTCTCATCAACAGAGAGGCACTCAGGGCTCCGAGTTCTTAATGTTTCTGGTAGTAAGGTTGCCTCACAATTGTGACAAGGGTAGACCAATGGACTGATGGAAAATGAACAGACGTTTGTATGCATGGGCCAAGACTGGGGAGAAAAATCTGTCAGGGAAGACCCTGGGCATGGGGGTGGTCCTTAGCCAAGGCTCACCACTGCCTTCCACCATCCAGGTGTGAGGCCAAAAGGGCAGAAGACCTTGGGGGGAAAGGAGGAGCAGGTGTAGAGGCTGGGCTGATCCAGAATCAGCTGGCCCTTACATAGAATCTCAGGCCCGTATATCCATGCACCTAGACTCCGACTCCATTCCCAGTGTACCCTGACTCAGCAAACTACACCTTTCAGCTCACCAGTAACTTCAGAAGCCAGTTTCCAGCTTGGCCACTAGCCCTCAACTGCCACCCCCATGGACTTCATTTTCCAGCATACTCTTCCAGGACTCCCTCTCCCAGCATGCTCAGGATGTGGACTCCAACCCTCCCGCAATCTCTCACACCCGGAACCAAGGTCTCCCCTA
Source organism: Spilogale gracilis (assembly GCA_004023965.1). Lineage (NCBI taxonomy): Eukaryota > Metazoa > Chordata > Mammalia > Carnivora > Mephitidae > Spilogale > Spilogale gracilis. The sequence continues at coordinate 48,283 of PITA01010881.1, read as the reverse complement.
AAAACTCTGCCAGTCGGCATAACAGATACTTCAGATTTCATTAAGATCATGGCCTGGGTCTAGAGCTCTGTTTCCGGGTATGCCCAGGACCCTGAACTCCATCCCCGCCTTCCACCCGCAACAGGAACCGGAAATCAGACCCCACTCCCACTTTAAGCCCCTCCCAGAGCGTGGTTTATACGCCAGACTCCACTTCCCAGCATGCCTAAGGCTCAGGGCTCCTCCTCCCACCGTGTTCTAGGCATAGGACTACATTCCCCGGCATTCCCGGGAGGGCCCGCTCTCACCTGGGAAGGGTCCTTGCAGTTGCTGCAAATTCCCTAAAATCTTCTGGCTTAGCAGGTGGATGAGGCGAGTTACGACCTGGGGCATGGGAGGCCCGCGTTCCAGTAAGACAAGAGGGGCACCTGTCCGAGTTCTACTTTTCCCTCCTCCTACGGGGCGCCTGGGTCCCCGTACTTGGACCCCACTCCCAAAAGCCCTGCTCTAACTCAAGGATTTCTGCCTCCTCCCTGCTCCCTGGTACTCTCCCTCCCCCCCATCCCCCACCCCGACCCCGTCCCCACTCTCAGGCCCTGCCTCCTCCGGCCCCGCCCCCACTAGGAGACCAGCCCACACAGCTTGGAGCCACACCTGCGGGTAGCGACGTTTGATGTGGCCCAGGGTGCCCTCCGGGAGTTTGGCCAGCTCCGTGTCGCGCACCGCGTGCACCGTCGTGGCACGAGGCTGCCGTGTCAGTGCCTCCACCTGGTGGGCCCCGTGCAAGACCAGGGCTGCTTGAGCCGGGAGGCCCCGATAGGAAAGGGGGAGCACAGACAAGGGGCGCTACCGCCCTATCCCAACAGAGATGGGTGGAAATCGAACCCCACTACCCATTAGGGCTTTGGGGAGAGGGTTAGGAATCCATGCCCGGGTGTGTGTGGGGAGGGGTTGTCTCCTCTTCTAATAGAGGTCTGGGGACGGAATCCGATTAAGACTCACCGCCCCAAGAATTTGCCCCCTCCTGCCCACGGAAAGGAGCTGGGCAAGCGGAATGAGCTAGGCCAAAAGTTGGGAGCCGCCATCAGCAATCCATCAGATTACCTGGGACAATGTGTTTGTTGGGAGTAGTGGGGGGGGGACCCACAGTGGGAGTGATCAGGGGGCCGTGGGTGGGCATTGCACTCACCACGCCGATGAGGTCCCCGCGGCCATACTCGCCCACCAGCTCCTTCTTGCCGCTGCCCCGCTGGATGACGCTGCGCAGCCGCCCATTGAGCACAATGTAGGTGCAGTCGGAGCGGTCGCCCTGCCTGGGGTGGGGGTACAGATAACACAGAGTTGGGGCTGGGTCTTAAGCAAGGCCTGAGCTACAAGAAAGGGCAAGGGCTGCACCTGTACAAAGCGCGGCCGGCCTCCACCGCCGTCCAGTCAATGGCAAAGTCCATCTGGCGCACAAAGGGTGACATCCTCGCAGCCACGGTGTGCGCGGCACTCAGCACCACACTGGGCTGTGCACGCATGATCCTGGAGGGGAAAGTTAGGGGTGCACGGGCTGGGAATGCCCTGGCATGTTCCTTAGGAAGTGGAGACAGTGGGTGACAGTTTAGCAGTGGGATCAGAAGCGCTCAAAGCTGCCCTGGAAAGGCACTGAGCATCCAGAAGAATGACCTCTGCCACAGCAGAATGGAGTCAAGTGGGGGCCCTCCCACTGCCACTCCCACCCCATCATGGAGTGGGGGGTGCCCAGCCATACTCGTAGAAGTCAGACTTAGAGATCCTCAGAAAGGTGCAGTCACGCTGGGCTCTCAGTGTGAAGATGAGGGGCTCGCCGGTGAGCACTGCCAGCTGGCCCACCAACTCCCCAGGCTGTGCCACGAACAGGCACACATCCTCCGCCTTGTCGATCATGCGCTGGTAGACATGCAGGCAACCCCACAGCACAAAGTGCAGGCTCACATCCTGTGGAACAGAGGTAGCGCTGGGCATACGGGCAACAGTCCTAGCCCCCATCCAGCTCCATGCACCCAGAGAGACCAAGGAAGGAAAAGTTGAAGAGGGGAGTAAAGGCTTTGGATAGTTCTGAGCTGCACAGCGTATGGATCTAACTCCCCTTCGGCACCCAGGGCAGACATTAGTAATGGATCACCAAAATCTGAGCTCAGATTAAGGCCCATAAATTATTTTTTAAATAAAGGTTTTCTTTTCTGTTTAAGTAATCTCTTTGCCCAACATGGAGCTCAAATGACCCCGAAATCAACGGTCACATGCTCTAGGAACTGAGGCAGCCAGGTGCTCCAAGGCCCATAAATTCTTTTCAACATAGCCAGCCAGAGGCTTCAGGGGTGTGGTTGCGCTCAAACCCGCTGCTTATGCTGGGCAACTAGACAGCCTGCGTAAGAATAAAGCTGGGCTCTTGGGGCGTCTGGTGGCTCAGATGGTTAAGCGTCTCCCTTTAGCTCAGGCTGTGATCTGGGGTCCTAGGATCGAGTCCCACATTGGGGTCCCTGCTCAGCAGGAACTCTGCTTCTCCCTCTTCCACTCCCCCTACTTGGGTTCCCTCTCTAGCCTCTGCCTTCGGCTCAGGTCATGATCTCAGGGTCCTGGGATCGAACCCGACATTGGGCTCTCTGCTCAGCAGGGAGTCTGCTTCCCCATCTCTCTGCCTACCTGTAATCTCTTTCTCTGTGTGTCAAATAAATAAAAAAAATCTTTTTAAAGAAAGATAAAGGTCTAATAAGCACATGAAAAGATGCTCAAAATTAGGGGTGCCTGGGTGGCTCAGTCAGTTAAGTGTCTGCCTTCAGCTCAGGTCATGACCTCCCAGGTCCTGGGATTGAGCCCCATGTCGGGCTCTCTGCTCAGCAGGGAGCCTACTTCTCCCTCTCTGTTTGCACCTCCTCCCTGCTCCCATTTTCTCTTTCTTTTGCAAATAAATTTTACCATAAAGAAAAGGTGTTCAAAATCAATCACTAGGGAAATTCAAGTCAAAACCATGAGATGGTCCTGCACACACCAGGATGACAGCATCAAAACATGCTAGGATGTAGAGCCATAGAAACTCTCATACGGAAAATATGGAAAACATGCTTTGGAAAACAGCCTGACAAGTTAAGAACAGTTCACAGAGAGTGAAGAGTAGGACTGCCCTGACCCAGCAACTTGACTCCTAGATACACACCCAGAAGAAATGGAAAACTACATCCCCAAGGAAACTGGTACAGAAATCTTCACAGCAGCACTAAGTGAATAGCCAAAAGGTGGAAATCGCTCAGGTGTCCATCACGTGACGAATGGATGCACCAGTCGTGGGCCCACACGATCATTTCTTCATAAAGGAGGGGCACCCACAGGGCGCCAAGTGAAAGAAGTCAGCCACAGGGGGCCACATCCTGCTTGATTCTGTTTACATGAAATGTCCAAAACGGGCAAACTGATAAGAGACCTCAGATTAGGAGCTGTTTATGGCTAGGGAGGGGGTTAGGAGGCAGGAGGGGGATAGCTGAAGAGTATGAGGTTTCTCTTCAACGGGATGAGAGTATTCTTTCAATTCGAATCTGCACAACTCTGCGAATGTACTGAAAACCCCCGAATATATTATGTGTGTACATGATATATAAATAAGTATGTATTTTAAGTATACATACTTCTTGCTCCCAGTTCCCTAGTTCCAGTCCATCCCTGCTGACTTTTGTTTCCCAGAGATCACATATCCTATTCCCACCACAGGATAATCATGCAAGCTTTCTGCCTAGAAAGCTCTTTTCTCCGCCTTGCACCTAGTTAGTTCCTCCCTATCCTCCCTCCTTAGATGGAGGTCATCTTCTCAGAGGTGCTACCCTGACTAAGCCAGACTTTGTAAAGCCAAGAACGTCTTTTATGGGTAGGCATGAAGCATGTACGATTTTCTAAGAACTGGTGTGATTCTTTCAGTGCAATATAAGTCAGAACTGCGGGCTTCCCAAGGGCAGGGATCTTGCTGGTATTCCCTGCCTCTGCAGCCCCAGGAGATGCATGCATGTGCTGGAACCTTCAAAGACAAAAATTCCAGACTCCGTTTGGGATATGAATGGGAGTTACTAATATTAAGCTGCCATTTGTCATCAGATTGGGAAGCAAGTATCTTCACTGCAGGACTTCTCAGAGCCTTGAATATGCCAATGGTGTCCAAGAAGAGCTTCCACAAAGGGATTAAGTAGCCAACATTTCCCAAATCTGTTTGAGCACAGATCCCTTGTTTGTGATACGGGTGTTCATGAAGCACACTTCAGGAAATGTCTGTAAAGCAGAGTTTCTTAACCGTGGCACTATTAACACTTGGGACTGAAAAATTCTGCTGGGGGGGGGGCGTCCTCTGCATTCCTGCATCTCTGGCCTCTACCCATTAAATGCCAGTAGCACCCTCCCAAATCAATAAAAAATATCTCAACACTGGCAAATGTCCCTGGAGTGGGGATGGGATATAAAACCACCCCCAAATGAAAAACCACTGGTATGAAATTTTGGAGGGAGGCACAACAGATCAGTGTCCCTAACAAAGTTCTGAAACCCCTAGCATCCTCAAGTGGCTGCAGACCAACCAGTCTGGTCTGTTAGCAGGCCAGGCTGGGGCTAGGGTGAGCCCAACACAGTCTCCCCAACAGGCAGGTCCCAGGGGCCTACCACAAGACCCATGGCGTGACCACGATTCCTCCGCTCCCCCATGTACCACGATGAGCTGGCAAAAGCCTCCCCCAACTTCCTCTATAGAAACGAGCCCACCTCGGGGCACCTGGGTGGCTCAGTCAGTAAGCATCTGCCTTCGGCTCAGGTCATGATCCCAGTGTCCTGGGACTGAGCCCCATATCCAGCTCCCTGCTCAGCAAGGAGCCTGCTTTTCCCTCTCTAGCTCCCCTGTACCTGTGTTTCCTCTCTCGCTGTATCTCTGTCGTAAATAAACAAAATCTTAAAAAGAAAAGAGAAGAGCCCACTCTGCAAGGAGGAGCTCCAGGTGACAGATGGAGCAATAGGTCAAGTGACACAACCCCCGAGCCAGTGGGCAGGTGGGCCACGCCCCCCCAGCCCAGGCCCTCCCTCCCCTGGGCTGGGCTGGCACCTCTGAAAATCTTACACAGTTCAGAGCCACCCTTCACTCCTCGTGACAAGTCTAGCAGTTACTGTCATGACCCCATTCTGTGCATGAGGAAGCTGAGAACTTTCTTGATTTGCCCAAGGTCACAGAGGAAGTCAGGGCGAAGTGCGATCACAACTCTGCTCTCCCTCCCCCAGTCCACAGCCCTCCGCCACGCTTCTGGACTGCGAAATCATGAGCGGGTCTCAGTTTCCGCATGTGGACAGCACAGGGATTTGTGGGATACAGTTTCCTGTACTCTTGGGTGCTGCCAGGAAGCACTGAAATCCAGCTCCAGGGGCTGGTGCTCGGCCTCTGGGTCCAGATTCCAGTCCCTACGCACTATCATCCACCCACCCGAGCAGGGACCCAGGAGGAGAAGCAGACAGGACGTCAGAGACTTGAAAGGTCAGAAGAGAGAAGGCACAGGAAGGGCCAGGACGGGTAAGAGAGACCCTACAGGCTGTGGTCCTCAGATGAGAAAGGCTCAAGGATTGGAGAGGAAGGTCAGTAGGTCCAGAGGGCTGAGGAATCAGGGTCGCAGCACCCAGGGACAAGGGTGGAAATCACACACTGACAGGTATACATATGGGGTCAAAGGCTAAGGATAAGAGGTCAGGAAAAGGTCCTGGGTTCGAGTGGCATTAGAGACGAGGGGCCAGCCTCACCTGGTCCCCCTGGCGGGCGATGATGGTACCAGCTTTGGCATGATGTAGCAAGACCCGGCTGCTCAGGAGGGCGGGGTCCTGGAGAGAAAGGGGGGTTGAGACGGGCCCATCTGGGCCTCCCCGCCCTCCTCCCCACGTTCCCTAGGGCCCCGTGGCCACCCACCTCAATCCGCATCAGTTTGGCCAGCTCCCGCTTTGCTGCCTCAAAGATGCTGCTTGTCTGGCGTCCCTGGTAGGGCCCGAAGGGGCAACCTCCGGCAGCCAGCTCATCCTCGCAGTAGCTGTGCTCACAGGCGCCTGCTGGCTGCTCCCGGAGCTCCTGAGTCGGGGTCTGCACAGGGCAGGGCCTGTGACCTCTGTGCTCCCACCTGACCTCTCGGGGATGTCACTGTGGGCCAGGCCAGGGTTCAGGGTGGGCACTGGGGGGGGGGGGGGGAGAGGGCAAGGCCTTACCCGAGCGGGAGCTGCCTGGGGCCCCCCCGAAGCCTCTTCCTGCAGGGACACGGAGATCCGGCCACGCTCATATGCCATGTCGAAGTCCGAGCGGGGGCCACCCTGCAAGCCTGTGGTGGGCAGGAGATGTCTTACAAAAACAATAACGATGAGAGCGACCCCAGTTGCCTTATGTGCCAAATCCCCTATCCATGCACCTAACCGCTCCGGTACTGCGCTTGCCCTCAGAATCCTTCTTAACCACAGCTGGGAAGACACCACCCCAATAATTACCCACAAAAACATCATGAGAATACTACCAGTATTCCCACTTCGCGGGTGGGAAGATCAAGGCTGGTATACCTACAGACAACCCAGAAGGCTGATGGCCTCCCTCACTTCCCCATCTGGTGTCCCAAACCTGAAATGTCCACTGGCATGGAGATGCAGCGACTCAGCAGGGGGGCAGAGGGAGCCTCCAGGGATGTGGGCTTCACTGGGTCCCCTGCCAGAGACACATGGTCAGGCTCCTGCCCCTCAGAGCTGCCAGACCCAAAGCTAGGATCGCAGGCTACGGAACTGAGCGGGGTTTAGAAAGGGGCCATCTCACGGTCTCTGAGAACTGGGGAACTAGGAAAGCGATTCTGATGGCCCCCCCGGGGCCAAGGCCAGGGGTCTCCGGGGGACCAGACAAGAGTCAGACTAGGGTGCCTAGCAATGGGGTCCCTGGGAAATGGCTGGGGTCATCTCTGATACCTCCAGGTCCAGGCAGTGGAGCTCCAGTAGGGTCAGGCGGCCGGCCAGGAGTCTCCCGAGGCTCCTCGGCAGCTGAGGTACTGACCACCCGCTTGGAGCCACGCACAGGGCTGGTGCGGGCCGGGAGGCCAGGGCTGGGGAAGAGGCGCAGAGGCTGGATCTCCTGGTGACAGAGAGGACCCTCATGGCAGGTTCGGGGAGGCATGCATCCTACCCCCACCCCCCCGGCCCCGTATTCCTTGGGCTCCCTGCATGACTCACATGGCTAAACAGCTCGTTGGTCAGACCCAGGTAGTTGTGAAGCGCCAGAAAGGTGACCCGCTGCAGCCTCACCATGATGATCTGTGGCCAGAGAGAAGGGACGGTGAGACACTTGGTAACGCAAACCAGGTAACAAGAAGTGGAAGATGTGGGCTAGGCATTAAGGGGGTGGAAGTGTGGGGAAGGTCAAGGTCGGGAGTAGTAAGGGGCTGGCCAGGGGGAAACCCTCAATCAGGTGGCCTGGGGAGAAGGGAGGGGTGGAGGCAGCTAAAGGGAGGGCACGGGGCCCCCAAAGATCTGGCTGCTCTGGGCTGATAAGCACAGCCCGCAGATGCCTGGGATGGTTCAGGGTAGGTGAAGGCAGGCGAAGGCCCACTGACCTGCACCACCCGCACCAAGCTCTCGGGGTACTTGGTGAACACAGCAGAGAAGGCCTCCACGGGCAGGCGCAGCACCGTGGAGTCACGAGCTGCCCGGGCAGACACAGTCCGCTGGGGGTGCTGGTGGCCCTGTGGGTGTGGGCGGAACAAGGAGACTCGAGATCAGGGGCTGTGCGCCCCAAGCCTCCCCAAGGCCAGCGCCTTACGAGACCACTGGTAGCATCAGCAGGGACTCTGGGAGACTGGGGCCTCCCAGGTGACCCTCTCCAAACCAGCCCACTGACTGCGTCCTCACACCCAGCTTCCTTGTCCCCCAAGACTGATCACTCACGGTGATGACATCCAGGATGCTCAGAAGGCTGTTGACGCTGTCCCCAGGGACCACTTCTTTCACCACACACTCCTTCCCATCCTGAGACACAGGGGTTTGGGGGGTGCTGACTGGGGCTGTCCCCACCCTGCCAGCTGGCATTCCGAAACCCCAAGCCTGTCACTGGCGCTCAACCTCACCACCCAGTGCTCACTGACACCCCGATCCCCGAATCCACCAAATCTCTGATTGGCTTCCAATTTCTGGCCGTCATTAACCGTAGTTGCTGACTGTGTAGACCACCCCGAGACCCTTGCACGTTCGTTTGCAACTTCTGCCTACACATCTCAAAAGGGCGCGAATCCCACTGAGCCACAGCAATGCTTATCCCAGTCCCCAGTGCCCTTCTCCCCGTGGTGCCCCACAGCTGGTCCGCTCACCGGCCCCGGGAGACAGAGCTCCAACAGCCCATCCTGCACCACGTAGATACTGGCATCTGGCTGGCCCGGCCGGAAGACGTAGTCCCCCTGACTGAGCCGCTGGAAGACCATGTGTCGGCAGAGCTCCAAGAAGAGTGGCTTCTCGAAGTGGCCCAGCACCCTGTTGGATGGGGCAGGGAGGGGGAGGAATACAGGTCAGGTGAGCCCCCAGCTCTGAAGTCGCCCCCACCTGCACCCCAACACTGACCGGACATTCTTGAGCATGTAGAGCACCTCGGAGGGCAGGTGGGAGTTAGCCAGGTCACCCTCCGTCAGGTCTGCCTCCAGCACTGCTGGCGGGGGCTCTTTCCGTTGCAGTGTTGGTGCCTCTTTCTGGATACGAAGGATCCTGGTGGGAAAAAAGGGATGTAGGGGGCAGGTAGGGAGCGGGCTCAGGCAGACCTGAGACTCCCACATAGCCTTTCCTCGAAATCACAAAAAACAGGGGTCAGCAAACTCTGGCCCACTACCTACTTTCGTAAATAAAGTTTCACTAGCACACAATCATTTCCGTGGTACTTGTGGCTGCTTTCACTCAGCACGAAGTTCAAAAGTTGCAACATAATCTTATGACCCGCAAAGCCTAAGATGTTTACTGATGTAACCCCTCACAAAAAAAGTCCTGTCCTCTGATGTAAAACCCTGAGATCACCCCTTGGCTAATCACAAGCTCCTGAGATGGACCCTGTGTCTGGCAGAGCCCAGACAAAAAACATGGGCCAATCTCAGAAATTGCACCTCCATTCATCATGAGACCCCTAAGACGTTCCTTCCTGGCACAGACCAGACCCAGCGATAGCCTCCCTAATGCAAGCGGAGCTCAGGGATAGCTTCCATCATACGAGGAGACCCCATCAGCTACTCTGATCTCTGTAAAGCTCCCAGAGCTGGCCTTTTCTTCCACATCTCAGAGAACCCTGAGATGACCATTTGAAGGTTACAAAGACTCCTGAGATAGCTCTCATTATACAGGGAACAATCTTTTTAAAGATTTTATTTATTGAGAAAGAGAGAATGAGAGACAAGATGAGAGAAAAGAAGGTCAGAGGGAGAAGTAGAATCCCCATGGAGCTGGGAGTCTGATGTGGGACTTGATTCCAGGACCCTGGGATCATGACCTGAGCTGAAGGCAGTGGCTTAACCAACTGAGCCACCCAGGTGCCCACAGATATAGCTCTTCTGCTACCCATAGACCTGGAAGAGACCTTCCCTGAGAGTCACAGGTACCACTGAGATAGCCCCTCCCTGGTTACACCCCCCCCCCCGAGATAGACCCCTAGATGAGCAGACTCCTAAATTAAGTCCCACAATAGAGAAATCTAGACCTAACTCCTTTTCTGATCAGAGAGATCTTGGGCTAGCCCTCGCCCGTTCACAGAGAGCTGAGAGAGGCCCCCCCCGAAAGGTCATGACAATAACAGTGTAGCTCCAGAGTAAATACACACTGAGACAGCCCCTGTGACACACAGACAGGAGATCTAGATCCTCAACTGATCACAGAGGATCTTAGAGCTAGCCCTTCTACTGTAGTCACAAAAAGCCGCATGATGACACATCTGCTAATCAGGGACAGCCCTGGAATGACACCCTCAATGAGATATCCCTTAGTGTAAAGACACCCTTGAGACAGACCTTCAAGTATATTCCTTGACGTCAGGAGACCGACCTCACAGCCAGCTTCCAACTTAGAAAGATCTCTGGGAGAGCCTTTCTCAGACACTGAGATAGCCCTTTGCTGATAGCATGGAGTCCTGGGATGTCCTTCCTCTGCTTCTCAGAGCAAGAAGATTCTGGAAATAACTCATGGGGAACAGAAAGGCCTAAGATAGCCTCCTTAGTGTAGGAAGAACTCCAGGACAGGTGACATAGAGAGGGACTTTCTGATGTGGAGAGACTGCTGAGATAAGTCCTAGAAAACAAAAGCTAGAGACAACCCTTCCAGTAGGTCACAGAAACACCTGAGTTAATCCCTGTGAGTCACCCCCAGTGTGGGGAGACCCATGAACTATCCGGCATTGAGAACCCAGATGCAGAGCCCCTAAACCTAACACAAAGCGCCTAAGAAACTGACTGGAGATAAGTGGCTCACAGACTCTCCGCTGTAGGGGGGAACGTGGCTGAGATACATTGTCTCAGGGCAGAGACACCAGAGCCAGCCTGTCTGGTGTGGGAAAGCTCTGAGATAGCCCTTCTGATGTGGGAAGCCTCCCAAAACAGTCCGTGCAATTGAAAGAACCCTTAGATACACCCTTTGGTGTGGGCTGATAACTCAAATGGCCCCTGAGATAGCCCCCAGTGCCAGGTACACCCAGTACAGCCTTACTTCTTGGCAATGTTGAGCATCTTAAGTTTCTTCTTCATGCGTGGCCGGGAAGTGGTGCAGACCGAGGCATCCACCAAGGAGGAAGTGGATTGTGATACCTAGGAAGATTAAGGATGGGGGATGGGTGAACTGCCGGTTCAGACCGAGGGAAGAAGGGGGCCAGATCCAGAGGATGCTAGTCAAGGAGGACGGGCTTCCCAAGACGTGTAAAAAGGAAAGGGCAAAACCGCCGTGTTCGGCGGGGACCCCGGGGGTCCTAGACTCACCTTCCGCATAATCTTCCGACCATAGAAGAGCACTTTGTCCCTCTTCCGGAATCGATACCGGGGGCCATCCGGTGCTGGCGTTTCTGGGGGTGAGTGAGGAAAGAAGGACTCTGAACTCTATGCAGACTCCACACGGCCAGAGAGGACACTGCGTGCAGACTCCCCTAAGTCCCATGTCCACTGCCTCAGGAACCCGGGCATTTCAGTTCCCCACTCCGCAGCCTCCCCGGAAGGGCCCTCGGGTTCTCACTCGGCACTCGCAGCCTCCGCACTAGCAGGAGGATGAGCACGGCCGTGACCAGCACCGCGACTCCGGCCCCAATCATGACGCCGAGCACCTGCGGGACGAAGGGCACGGGCTGCGCATCGCATACCCGGCTCGCCGAGCCCTCCCCGGAGGCCGGGACGCCCCCATCCCCACCCCATTCGGTCAATTCCAATGCCCCCGAGGAGGTCACAGTCGGCGCCTGCCTCGACGTCCCCATCTGCAGAATGGGCAGCCGCTGCTACCTCCCCGGGGGCGCAACTCTTTCCGGCGGCCCGCGGTGCACGCCGGGAAACGTAGTTCCGTCTGAGCAGTTCTCGCGGTACCGCAACGTGAGCGCTAAGCATTTCGGGAATTGTAGTGCCCGCAGCGCCACACAACCCAATCTTTACCATTCCTGTTTGCAACGGAGCCTCCATCACTTGCTTCAGACTGGGAGCCCGGAGTCCTGAGGAATAAGTAGCAGGAGGAACCGGTGCACGTCGTCACTCTGGGCCCGCTTCTCCCTTTGCCCCTACCACGAGACTTGCCCCCTTCGTACTCGCCGCGCGGGTGGCTTCGCTGGCCAGGGGCGGCTGGTGGGGCGCTGCAGAGCAAACAGGTGGTGCAGGTTGATCTCGACACTGCGGCTAGGGAGTAAGGCGAGTCCCTGCCTCCCAGCCAGGCTCCCTTCACCCACATGCCGCGCCGACCAGACGCCTCACGGGTACAGCCCCACCCTGGGACCAAAGGGCAGCCGGCCGGGCACCCACGGTCAGCAACCTGCGCACGGGTCCCGGGGGGGGGGGGGAGGGGGCCCACCTTTCTTCCGCAAATAGCTCCCTCCTTGTCTCTGCCCTTCGGGATTGATCAATCCCGACCCCGCAGACTTTAGGCTTCAACCCCCTTTGAAGACTGGATGCCCCACCCAGGGGACCCACGGGCTGGAGCGCTCGAGAGTCCTCCTGGCAACTCCCACACAAGGGGTCCTGGGGCGATGCGGAGGTCTCGGAAGAATCTTAGGACGCCCGGGGTGGGGCGGCCTCGCAAGAGGTTACTAGCTGATGCTAGGTTCACCGTTACGCATTAGTCAAGTTATGGGATCTCTGACAGTGTGGAGCATCACTGGGACTCTGGGACGCTGGTGCCACTACCGGGAGACGTAGCCATGGACGCTGGAATTACTGGGGGTCACTGTAAAGTTACTAAGAGCGTCTCAGGAATACGGGACTATTACAGGGAAAACTGGGAGCTGGGTGGGCGCGTCCCTGGGGTTGTTTGAGCCGACCTAAGAACGAATACTGGAATATTACTGGGACTTTCCTGGAAAACAATATTTCTGGCACCGCTAGAGTACTAACGAATTTTGGGGCCGTCACTGGACCCTGGAGATATTACCTGGAAAATTCATGGGGAGGACTAGTTCCCTTTCACCCTAGCGCGCACCTGACTCCCGGCGCGGAAACACCTGCCAGGGACTGGGGGGATGGGAGCATCGGAGAGTTGGGGGCTACTGGCTATCAGAGGACTGATCTTGGGAAAGCCGAGGTGTCGCTAACGATCCCCAAAGGGATGCCTCTGAGAGGATGATGAAAACCCGGACTCACCCACCGGGCCGCAGCCAGGGTCCACTCTGCGCCAACACCGGTAGCTTTCCTCCCAGCGCCTCAGGCCGGTCCCTTTAAATTATTCCCGGCAGGGCGCGCCGCTGCCCCGCCCCCACCATGTAAGGTCTCGCGCAGCCCGCAACGCTGTTTGACTACGCCTTAAAGGGGCCGAAACCGACTAGCGGAGGGAATGCCCCTCCCGCTAAAAATGAGAACACGTTTGTTTTTTCGTTTATTTAACACCCACCCCACTCCCGTCCCACCCGCGTCCGAACCGACTGGCCCAGGTCCTCGGGGCGCGGGACGGAACCAGTCCTTAAAAGCAAATCCTACAAATAAATAAGCGCGAATCTCCGCAGCCGGAGAGCTAATGTCCAGTATAAGCAGTGGCGCGTCCGACTCAATTCACCAGCAGCGAATGCTCCTCCGAGGCGTCCCTGGAGAAGCAGTATCAGCCTGTCAGCCAGGGCGGAAGACAGCGGTTCCCTGTGGCCCGCTCCTTGTCCCGGGCTCCCAACCCCAACCCCAGCTCGAACCTGCCACAGCAGCAGAGGAGGCTGCAGGCGGAGCCGCTCCCGCGGCGGAACTTGCCGGAGGTGGGGCTGTCCTGGCACTGCGCGATGTAGGCCTGGAGCTCGCTCTCCTCTGCACCAGCACCTCCGGGATGCTGGGGGAGAAATTCGGAGTGGCCCCTTTGAAGTCTGCTCTCTCCCTAACACCTCCTCGCCAGCCAGCCAGCGGGATCTCCTCCCTGTGCCTCGCCACCAACCAAGCTCCCCAACCCCACCACGCCTTTGCTCTCTAGGTCCCCTCCACCTGTCATCCCTCGGGGTTTGCTTCCCTGGGAAATATTCCCTGGCCCCCGCCTATGTGCACATCCCGCATCTTGGTCAGTTGGTGCCCTCTGCGCTGCTCCAGCACCCAGAGCCATACCTGACATAAGCTGGGGACCTGGATGGGCACATCTACTGAGTCGGTACACACAGCGGGAACAAGGTCTGGGCTTGTATATCCGAAGCTGATACGCACGTGTGACGTTTAGGTGCTAGAGCAAGACCCAGGGAGGCTCCTTGGGCCTCAGTGACAGTTTATCTGTGGGACACTGTATCCAGGCTTGGGGGGCGCGGGGGGTGGGCGTGCACAACTGCATCCCCAGCAGAACGCTGGCTTTCAGCAGAGCCTTCACCCCTCCCAACCTGCAGAGAAGCCATCATCTCACCCCCAAGTCCTCTCTACTGGGCCCTTGCTTTGGCCATTCCTTCTCCCTGGTGCTGTCTCTTGGACTCTCCTCTTGTCAATCCAGAAGTTTCTGGCAAGGAAAGGTTTGCTATTTGTGCTGTCTGATCTGCAGGTCACTAGCTGTATTAGCCTTTGGGCACTTGACAGGTGAATGGTGTGAGCGAATATGGAATTGTACTGGAATATGGAATTGTATTTCAAGTCAAAATTTAAACACTCACATGTTGCTAGGACCAGTATTAGCACATTCTAGATTTGCCAGGACTCATCCCAACACCAGTCTTTGAAACCTTCATCCCTCTCACCAGTTGGCCATCGCACTTCTGTTCATGGATCATCCATCTTGCCTATGGGTCTGGGATAGTCTGTCTACACCACGTTTCCTAGATAGCATCACAGGGCCCTCAGACACACATTTGCTAAAAGAATTGTGTCTACCTACCACCCTCACATTCTACTCCAACCCCTTTCTCCTCTGACCCCTGCAGCATGCAGGATCACCACCATTCCCTGGACCCAGAGAGCTCCCACCCAGGCCACCCTACAGGACAGAAGGGTTAGGATTGGTAGGATTGGGGCTTCCAGAATCACACAGTCCTGGGTTGAGCCTATCTCCACCACTTAGTAGCTGACCTCAGGCAAGTCACTAAATCTCTATAGCCTGGTTTCCCTGTTGGTAAAAGCAGATTTGGGACCCTTACCTGGCCGTAATACCTTAATAAAACTGAGAACGTGACAGCTGTGATCAGCACGCCCCTCCCCCACCTCCAGCCTCTGCCTACCCTCCCCGCAGCTTCTCAGAGTCTCCCATCTTCTCTTCCTGGGTCCTTCCCTCACCCTGCCCAATGCCCGCGAGATCCTGCCGGGACCAACTCCAAGGGACCTGGAGCCCAAGGTTCAGGGCTGCGTTATCTATGAGGGTTGGCCCCCCATGGAGACAGTCCCGGGGGTGCGGGTGTGGGGGGACATGCGGGCCAGCGCCGACCTTGATAGTGTCGTAGGCTCCAGTGATGAGCGCGATGAAGAGGCTCAGCACCATGTAGATGAAGAGGCTGATGAAGGAGTAGAGGTAGAGCTGGGAGAAGAGCCAGACGAGGCTGCTACGGCCCTGCTGAGCCTGCATTGCGGCGAACGTCACGAACATGTCGTCCCCGTTGATGAGCGAGAACAGGCACTCCGACACCATGGACAGTGAGCGAAACTGCCAGCAGGGCAGTGAGGTTGTGGGGTCAGAATGACCATGGGTGCAACTGGGGGCTGCAGACGGGGTAGGGTCACAGGGGATCAGAGGGAACAATGGGCAGAAGTGCTGGAGACCTCCTGGTAAAGTACCAGCGGTCAAGGTGGGCTGTTTGGTGTCCCCAGATCAACAATCAATAGGCCAGGGGTCAGAAGGTTTAGCAGTGGGCTTGGACAGAGGGGAGATAGGAAGCCATTGACTGTGGGTCATGAGCACCATGCCCCGGTAAGCCCCTACCTTCACATGGTAGGGCCCCAACACGATCCAGCCACAGAAGCAATAGCCCAAGTAGATGACAGCCACACAGCAGCAGAAACGCATGACGCTGGGCAGGGCCACCCGCAGCGTGGCAATGAGAATCTGTGGAGGTGGGGAAATGGGCTTAAAGTGGGTGTGGCCACAGCCTTGGCTCTGCCATGAGAATAGGGGGGAAGCAGGCAGGGCCTGAGTGGCCACAGAAGCTGGATGTAGTTTAGAAAGGGCAGGGTGGGGCCGAGGGGGCCTGAGGATATCCCATGGCTGGACTCAGCTGGGTTCAGTGACCATGGCTCTGGTTTGGGTGTAGTGACAGGTACATCTGGGGTGGGGCGGTGTAGGGAAGAGGCTTATGACAGGCCATCTGTAGAGGCCGGTGATGGCTACAGGTGTATGAATTTATCCAGGGGAGGAAAGTGAGAATCAGGGAGCACATGGCCACTGCCTGGAGGGGCCAGCCTGCACATGCGAAGCTTACGTTGTACTTATGGAAGAAGGTCAGGTAACGGATGACTCCGACCCAGACGAGCAGCGTGGAGGTGCCCAGGAGAATGCTGCAGACATCGTAGCTCGCCAGGTTCTAAGGGAGGGAGCAGTGTCAACCCCATCTGGCTCGGCTCTTCCCGGGGTCTGTGGCCCCAGGCAGATGTGGGAAGGGTGTGGGGTGGTCAGTATAAGGGATCAGGGCCTGGAACGAAACAAGAGGGCTCCAGGCAGGACCCACCTTGGCTTCGATGCCAATCTTCATGATGGTGCCCGAGATGGTGAGCACGTCACTGGTGACCAGCAGGATGTACCAGCCATTGACAAATTCTAGCCGATCCCACAGGCTGATGACCCGTCCCCGCTGCCGCCACATGAACCCAACAAACTCCTGCAGGAGGCAGGTGGGGTGAGAGCCGGCCAGCCTGGGTGAGGGACCCTCTCCCCTCCAGCCCTTACGGCCCCCAAGCTGGGTGAGGCTGGCTCAGGCACACATGCGTGACCCTGGAGGAGGCAGCTCTCACGTTCTGCAGTAGAAATCCGCGCAGCAGTGAGCGGGCACACAGCAGGAAAGAGAAGGAGCACGTGAGGATCACGACCACATCAAACAGGAGCCGGAAGCTGTTGTCTCCTGTGGGGAGAGGACTCGGGTAGGATTGGGAGTGGCCTGGGGCCTTGGGAAACTAGGGATGGGGCTACGCCAGGTCTAGGAGGCTGTAGGACTGGCTGTGGCTACTCCACAGGCTTACAGGTTACCTGGGGAAGTCAGGAACTGGGTCCATGTTGGTCTGCAGCTTGGGGAATCCCCAGGCAGCTCAGGGCCCCTGCAAACACGGGTCTGGGGGCTGGGGGCTCACCATGCCTGAAGACGCTGGGGTGCTTACACTCCTGGATGTGGGCCTGGGTCTCCAGGCTGATGGGAATACGCCCACTGTGTGCCTTATTATCAAAAATGATCTGCAGGGAGGAGCCAGAATAAACCATGGCAGACCGAGGCTCCCAGAGCTGCATGATGGATGGTCCGTCTGGCCCCACCTCCCTTATTACTATCCCCCACAAGCCACCCTGGCCAAGGTCCCCAGCCCCAGAGCTCAGGAGCCCCGTGGGATATGTTTGGGGTGGGGCGGTGTAGGGAAGAGGCTGATGACAGGCCATCTGTAGAGGCTGGTGATGGCTACAGGTGGAGCCTCTCGCTGGCGGGCCTGCCACGCTTATCCTGAACACTGGGCTTACCAGGACACTGAAGGTGTAGCAGTCTGGAATTTCATTGTTGATCAGGCTCTGGAGATTGATGGTCTTCAGCTGGAAGTGGATGGTGACGTTGATCAGCCTGGGAGGGAGGCTTTGGTGAGGGAGAGGGGCTCTGCTGATCCCTCCTTCCGCCCGTGCCTCCCCCTGCCCCCACCCCACGCTGACTCTGCAGCCTGCAGAGGAAGTGCTCACACACAGGCATCAGCACTTGATCTTCCTCTGTCCCCGCCCGTGGGGGGCGGCCAAGGATGCCTGGCATCCTGCACCCCCCAACCCTCAGCCCAGCCCTGGAGGCCCCCCTCCATCAGGCAGTACTTGTGAAATTTGAGCGTGAGGTTCTTGTAACTGGCGCTGCCGTCCGAGAGGGAGAGATCATCACTGGGGGGCACAAGGGGTCTCTCGGGGGGGTCCACCCGGATGCAGTCTGAGGACAGGGAGTCAGGGAAGGGACACTGGGGGCGGGAGAGGCACAGACAGGTCTCCCCAGAGTCCCCGGCAGTCCCCTTCCCTCCTTTCACTTCCTGCTGCGAACATTTGTTCCTCACGGTCTCCCCTGGAGAGGCCCAGTTTGTTTCACTCCCTACACAGGCCTGAGGGCCTGGCGCTCAGTGGGCCCCCATGTGTTTAGTGAGTTAACAATGTTAGAACACAACCCCTGCACCTTTCTGCATATCAAGCATTCTACCAAAGATGCCGCAAACATCAGAGTATTAATGATCAGGACAACCCCATCTTCCAGAGAAATGGGAAGAAGAAGCAGGATTTTAATTCCAGCAACCAGCGCTACCAAGAGCTGTGCCCTGCCCTGCCTGCTCACCAGTGACCACCATGGGGTCAATGTCAAAGGTGTCGTTGGCTGGGTCCACGTGGCCTCGGTGGTAGTACTGCTGGCAGAGGGCCAGGGCTGAGCCGTTGGCCCAGGGGCCACCCCCGCCCTGCACGTAGGCATATCGGCCGAGTGACACATCAGGGAGCAGGAGGTACTGTGGGCAGAGAAGAGGAGGGTCTGTCGGCCCTGCCCACTCTCCCCTGCCTGCCCGCTTGCCTGCCCGCACGCACCTGGTCCACAGCGTGGAAGATGGCTTGGTAGAGCTGCTCCCGTGTGTAGGCCGCGAACGTGTCGTCTGCCCCATCTGAGTAGCCCAGCAGGAAGAGGTGCCGGAAGGCAATGGTGTTCTCCTCCCGGAATGTCACCGCCAACTGGTTGCTGAGCCCGAATAGGATGAGCTGGTGGGGGGAGTGGGAACTGACAAGGCTGGGCACGAGGAATGCCCACCGTAAGTCCCCAGTCAGCAGCAGAGAACGGGTGCTCATGTATCTCATGACGACAGAGGCCAGTGTTCATTGGATGTTTACCAGGGGCCAGGTTCTGTGCTAAACCCGAACCTACAGGGTAAGTACCACTGGTGGGCCCTTTTACGGAGAACGAATCAAAAGTATCTTAACATACCCTGAGTCACAGCGCCAGCCTGGAGGCTCCTTAGGGCAGGGGCTGAGTCTGATTCATCTTGGGGTCCCCAAAGCCCACCACAGGGCCTGGGATAAGGGGCAGCAACTATCTGCTCAGCCACTGGGTCAGTTCTCTTTGACAGTCAACATGGCATCGGACTGTCTGGGTTCCAGCTCCCCATGCTTGACTGGTATGTGACTTTGGACAAGTCCCTTCACCTCTCTGAGCCTCAGCTGGCTCATAGACCTCGGGGGGCATCTGTGAGGAGCTGTTCCCACCATGGATCTTAGAGGGCTCCGACTGATTGCGGCGACGTTACAGCGGGGTCAGGACTAGGCTCTGACACCAGGACTCTCCTTCAGGAACAGCAGCGGCCACAGGTGGTGTTCTGCTTGGGCCCCTGCAAGACTCACCTGCACGGTGACCACCAAGATCTTCACGACTTGAAGCATAAGCTTGAAGGGCTTGCGGCCTTTGGCGCGGAATTTGTCACAGGGACTCATGAAGAAGTACTTGAGCCGGCGGCGGAGGTCCTCCTCTTCCAGAAGGGTGGGGGAAGCCCCGGCCCGGGTGCCATACCCAGGACTGGGGCTTAGGAGCCGCTCGGTCTCTGGGGAAAGGGGAATGGTGGTGTGGATGAGGCCCAGGCAGGTTCACCTGCCAACAGGGGAAACAGGTCCCACCGACCCAGCCAAAGAACTCTGACAGATCTAAGAAAACCCAGGAGATCTGCAACATTTTGTGAACAGATGTAAGCAGTCCTGCTTAGAGGTTATAAATTCAGATTTGGGGCTCAAAAGGGCCTGAACTGATTCCTGACCCTGCTTCTCACTGGTTCAGGCAGGGCACTCTGCCTCTGAGCCTCAACCTTCTCATTTGCAGAATGGGGCAATAATACCTCTCACTAGGAAGCTGAGGACTTGACACTTACAAAACATTTATCACAGGGGCTGGCTTGTGGTAAGAATGTCAGAACATTCCATCACTGTTCCAGTTGTGGATTTATGGGAAGAGTTGGCTCATCCCAACTCCCAGCCTCCAGGCATGAGCATGGAGCTCAGCTACATTCCATTTTTTTTCCTGGTCAAACATCCAAAGGACTTTTCCACTCATCATGACCTGGCCCATCCAGCTGACACTCTCACAAGCCACAGAGAAGAGAAGGGGAGAGCGACAACAACAGTAACAAGAACAGAACACATCTGCTACAGACTCACTGCCCACAAATGGGTGTTATCACAGCACTGCCCGCATGTCAGTTCATGAGCTCACACAGCATCTTCAAGAAGGGCACCAGCTTCTGGAACTCTCACAGCTCTCAAATTAAATCCCAGACCTGCCACTTCCCAGTTCTGAGATCCTGGTTATCTTTCAAATTCTCCATCTTCTCATTTGAAAAGTGGAGATAAAATAAAGTGTGCCCGGAGGGGAGCGGCTGGCTGGTTCAGTGGGACAGGCATTTAACTCTCCGATCTGATCTCGAGCCCTATGTTGGGTGTAGAGAGCACTTAAAAATAAGATCTTAAAAAAAAAAAATGTCTGCCCTAAGGCTAAAACTCTGAAAGATGTTCTCTGAATGAAGTGAGATAAAGCAGCTAAAAGCCTCAGTTCAGTCTTCAAGTCTCGGTAATTCTTCAGCAAACAGGGTCTAATTTAAGCACTGCTTATTCTCTTCACTCCTGAACAATCTAAGAGAAAGGTCCAAGGTTTCATCAACTGCTGGGGTCACTGCTGGTCACAGCAGCCCAGAAGCGTCCCTGACACACCCCACCACCCTCGCCAGGAGAACCCTGCTTCTTTCCAGGGCCTGGCCTGCCGCCTGCCTGACACAGTTGCCAGGACGAATGTGAACACTGTCAGAACCTGTCCTGCAGGGAGGGCCACCTCCTGGCTGGTCCCTTTGGAGCTTGGATGCTGTTGTGGTTGTTTACAAGATAGCTGGATGGGAAGCCAAAGGGCAGGTCCGCCTCCCTGGCTGGGATCTCAGTTAACCCACCCCAGATCCTACCAGTAGGGACAGCTTTCAGGCATCTTCAGCTAGCTCAAGGAGGGAAGAATAATACGAGGTCTTCCCCCCAGGTTCCCCCACAAGGAGCAGAGACTGAAGAGACTGTAGGCTGGTTATCCACCGCCTGAGTTCAAGAAAGCTGAGCATCCACTCTATGAGATCGAGTTTGGCACCTGGGTTCAAGGAGCTAATCCCCCCCACCCCCGGCCTCTATCTGAGTTTAGAGAAGGCCTCAAGAACTGGGGAAGGGAATCCTGGGAGTTTCACGTGAGGGTTGGAGAAGCTGGTGCCTGCTGAGTTCAGCAAAGCTAGCAATCGGAACTACGCTCAGAACGCAAACCGCGGGAACTGCCCCGGCCTGAGGTGGAGAAGCTGGAGGCCCATCCGCTGCCTGAGTTTGTAAACTCTTGGACAGAACGTAGGTCCAGGAAGAGCACACAGGAGTCCCGCCACTCCGAGGTCGGAGGAGCAGGCGCCCACCTGCCGCCCAGGTTCTAGGAGCCCTCTGTCCTTATCTCCACCACCGGGAAGCCGAGAGGTCAGCATCGGAGTTTAGGCAAAGGAAACCCGGAGCTCCGCCGCCCCAGGTCGGGAGAGCTGGCCGCCCGCCCGCCGCCTGCATTCGGGGTCGCGTGGGGCTGCGCGCGGCCTCACCTGAGCCCCGCTGGCCCACGGGGGCTGCCATATCGGGGCCGGGAGGGCCGGACGCCGGCGGCCGCGGCGGGGCAGCCGAGGTCCGAGCGCCCGCCACCGCTCCTGCTGCAGCCCCGCTCCCTCGCGGTGCAGCTTCAAACCCTCTCGGGTCAGCTGACTCCGGCCGCGGTCACGTGACCAGAGCGCCCGCCCGCCTCCGGAAGCGCACGTGACCGGATCCTGTCCCACCCCCTGCGCCCTAGCAGTCCCTGCAGCAGCTGCGCGCAGACCTACCTCAACGGGCCTTTTGCGGGCAGAGGGCGGCCTTGAGGTCCTAACGCCGACGGATGAGCAGTGTGCTGGGGGATGGGTTGGCTGTGAGAGTAACGCAGGACCGGCTTGGCCCTGGCTCCCTTTCATGCCCGCGTCCCGTGCCAAAGTCTTGCGTTCCATATTCAGTGCTTGACCCCTTACCGTCCGCAAAGTCCTGCGATGACCATAGTCCTGTCTCATGGCTGCCTCTCCATCCTCCCAGAAACCCTGTGGTTACTCTCAACTTTTTCCACTTCTGCTCCTCTCATCTCAACTGTCAGCTAATCCTATTTCATTTCCTAAGTGTGTGCCAAATTGGACCACTTGTCCCCACTCCTATGGCCCTCAGCCCTCAGCCTGGAGTCCCCCAACATTCCTGGCCTGCAACACTGCAACAACCTCTTGCGTGACCTGAGGCTCCTACTCCTGACCCTCCCCTGTTACACTCTCCAGCCAGAAGCATTTTCCAAGAGTAATTCATATGAGTCATGTGCCACAACCTTCTGATGCCTTTCCATTGCTCTGGGATGACAAGGGAACTCTGACCTCAGTCTACCAGGGCCCTCTGTTTCGGCCCCCATCTCCCCTAACTCATCACTCAATGACCCCAGGGCCTTTGCACTCTTGCTTTGAAGGATGCTGGTTAAGAACAAAAGCTCTGGAGAGTTTTGATTAAACCTAGGCCCGGCCAACTGCCCTAAAGCCTCCAAAGAGGCTTTTAAAATCTACGTTCCTGCTTACTAGTTTGCATAATGGGGATACTTAGTCATAGTGACCTGCCCCTTGGAGCTGTCGCTTTAAATGAGAAAACGTGAGAGCATGAAATGCAAGAGCGCTGCACAAGGCTGGACAAGCAGTACTGAGGACTGAAATAGTGGGTATTGGGATCATGGATTCCTGCCTCAGGAAAGCAGTCCCCTCACCCAAATCAGAGGTCTTGATCCTTTTGTGGACCATGAGTGTGATGACTGAGCATTCATGCTGTTGTGCGAGATGTGTCTCCCCCAAACCTTGCTACCTCCTCAGCACATTACCTGTCTGATGTGTGGGGGGAAATGTCTTGTTATGCTTTTCTTAGAATGAACTCTACAGGGGTGCCTGGGTGGCTCAGTTGGTTAAGCGTCTGCCTTTGGCTCAGATCATGATCCCAGGGTCCTGGGATCAAGTCCTGCATTGGGCTCCTTGCTCTGTGGGAAGCCTACTTCTGCCTCTGTCTCACAAATAAATTTCTTTAAAAAATCTTTAAAAAAAAAATGAACTACACTGTGTAACTACTTAAATGTTCCTGAATTTGGCATCTTTGAGTACTGTGAAGGCCACGCTTATCTTGTTCCCTGCTGAGACCCCAACAATCAACAGATTTTTGTTCAACACATAAACGTGCAACCTCTTCCGTCCAGTGCTGTGCCTATAACGTGGGCTGTGAAGGACAAGGGTTAGGTTATGCAAGCAGGTGGGCTGCCTGCAGGGTTTCCATTACCAGCCCACTAGACTGTGAACATGCCAGAAATCCCACCACTCATAGTAAAGCCAAAGGGAAAGGATCCTGCTTGGACTACCTGCAGGGGAAGTCTGCCCATGACTAGGGTGGCCTGGTCTTGGGGAGCAGAGGGGTAACTGCTGGGAGGGAGCAGTGTGAGACCTTGTGGGGAAACTGGGAAGCCTGGAGGATTAGCGGGGAGCTGGGACATTGGGGTTCCAGCTATGGCTGGCGCAGGTCACACCCTCCCTTCTCCTGAGGAAGGGGCCATGCATTAGGGGAAAAAGAAAGACAGGCAAACCACACAACAGAGCCAGGAGGCAGTGGGAGGATTTTACTAAATTGCATGACACACAACTTCCCCAGGCCCCCATGAGTGTCGGCGTCCACTTCAGCCATCAGGCCCCAAGAGTGCCCCTTGCTCCTGCACCCACTCAGGACTCTCGCCAGTAGGGAGGGCTGGACTGACTGTGTCATGGGTGGGAGGGCAGGGGTCAGGGTGAGATTCAGGGTTGGGGTCAGGGCTAGGCATGGGATCCTGGTCAGGGCTGGGGCCAGATCCTTGCTCAGGGCTGACCACGAGGTCAGGACTCGCGTCAGGACCAGGCTTAGGGTCAGAAGATTTGACAGAATCAGGGCTGGGGGTAGATTCTGAGCCAGAGAGAGCTTTGGGGCTGGGATTAGGGAGGGAGCCCAGCACGGAGCCAGGGTCAGAGCCCCGGCCAGAGCTGGGACCAGGGTTGAGGCCCAAGCCAGAGCCAAGAACAGAGACAGCATCAGGACCAAGGAGGGAGACCTGCCCTGGCCTCAACATGGAGGCAGGACTGAGGCCAAGGCCCGCGGCAGCCGCGGCAGCGGCAGCAGCAGCGGCGGCGGCGGCAGCTGCGCCCTCGTGCACCCGCTTGTGCTTGGTGAGGCTGGACGCTTGGCCAAAGGCCTTGCCGCAGAGCTGGCAGCGGTAGGGGCGCTCTCCGGAATGCACGTGCAGGTGCTGCAGCAGCGCGGAGCTCTGGCCGAAAGCCTTGGAGCAGTGGGGACAGGCGTAGGGCCGCTCGCCCGTGTGGATGCGCAGGTGGTGCTGCAGATTGGAGCTCTGGCCGAAGGCCTTCCCGCAGTGGGGACAGCGGTACGGGCGCTCGGCCGTGTGCGTACGCTGGTGCTGCAGCAGCGCCGAGCTCTGGCCGAAGGCCTTGCCGCACTGTGGGCATGGGTACGGCCGCTCGCCGGTGTGCGTGCGCAGGTGCTTGAGCAGCGCCGAGCCCTGCCCGAAGCCCTTGGCGCACACCGGGCACTTGTGCGGCCGTGGGCCGCCGTGCGTGCGCAGGTGCTGCGCCAGCAGCGAGCCGTGCCCGAAGGCCTTGCCGCACACCGGGCAGTGGTGCGGCTTCTCGCCGCTGTGGCTGCTGCGGTGCTTCAGCAGCGTGGAGCGCCAGCCAAAGGCTTTGCCGCAGGCGGCGCACTGGTAGGGCCGCGCGCCGGTGTGGATGCCACGGTGCTGGGCCAGCGTGGCACCGTGACTGAACGACTTGCCACAGTCGGGGCAGCGGTACGGCTTCTCGCCGCTATGGGTGCGGCGGTGCTGGCTCAGCCCCGAGCTGCGGCGGAAGGCTCGCCCGCAGTCGGGGCAAGAGAAGGGCCGGGGAGGGCTGGCAGGTGCAGGGAGGACCGCAGGGCTGGGGGCCAGGACCTCCGGAGTGGCAGTGAGGCTGGACGCCAGGGGGTCCAGGTCTGGGGATTCTGTGGGGCTGAGCGTGTCGTTGTTAGGATCAAGGACCAGGGGGACAGGACCGATGACGTCTGGATCAAGGTCGAAACTTGAAGACATGGGGTCGAGATCTTGGGGATCAGAGTCCTGGGTGACTGAGATGGAGCTTGGAGCTTCGGCATCAGGGTCCAGATCCTCAGAGACGGGCCCCAGATCTTCATAGCTGGGGTCCACATCTTCAGAGACAGTGTTGAGGTCTTCTGGGTCAGGCTCTGGGTCGTCACAGACTGGGTCTAGCTCTTCAGGGTTGGGATCCAGGTCCTCTGAGTCGGAGTCAGGTTCTTCATAAATGGGCCTTGGACCTCTGTGGCCTGGGTTCCTGACTAGGACTGAGCGCCGCATCCCTGGTGTGGAAGTGCTCGCTGCTTCCGGAGCAGGATCTGCAGGGTGAGGACAAGCGGGGTGGAGGTAGGTTCTGGAGGCCAGGGGGTTGCTTTTGGAGTCTGGGCAGGGAAATGAGAGGGAGCTGTGCCATGGCCCAGGACCCACTCCTGAATACACACATGGATCCTTCTCTTGTCTCAGATCACAGGGAGACTTATGATGCGCTCCAGCCAGGGCAGGGAGAAGAGGAACCCTGGTGGGACATGGATTGGGGGTGGGGTGGGGGAAACCTTCCCTTCTCAGCACCACACCTGGATGGAAGTCATGGGACCCGGGACTAGAGGTCTCCAGTACCCAGTTCCAGGGCTCTGCCCCTCTCTCCATCTTGGGCTCCTCCTCTCGTGGGAAGCTTGGGTCCTGTGGAGGAGAGAGAGTCCAGGGTTCCTACACGCTTGACTGGGGTCCCCTCATGGGGAAGAGGGCGAGTTCTGGGCTTCCTGTTCTTGCTCCTAAGTATATGGCCTGAATTCCAGTCCCAGAGTTGTGGGTGACATATTTGGGGGTTCCCTAGTGGCAAGGGCAACCTTTGGCTTGCCCCGTAGAGAGGAAAATCTTGAACTCTGAAGCCTATGTCTGGGGGATGAGTGAGGGGCACACAACAACTGGCATACCCCTTGCATCAGTGGGGTTGGGTAGGGGCACCTCTGGCTTGCCTGCTGGGGAAGAGGGACCTGAAAGCCAGACCTCACAGTTCAGGGGTGGGAGTAATTGTCAAACACTTGTGTATCCAAATGCCAGTTCCTAAAGCTAGAGGCAGGGGATAAAGTCGGACCCAGTGGGGCACAGAGAAACCCACGGGCCCCATTGCCAGGGGAGTAAGGACAGGTGTTACACCTGTTTGACCACTGGATAACAGATTCTGAATTCTAACTCCTAGCTAGGGGATGAGGGGGACCAAAAATAATACTTGGGGCCCCTCTTGGGCTACTGGGGGGCTCCAGCATCATTGCCTAGGAAAGGGAGATTCCTGAGTAACTAACTGATCCCAAGCCGGAGGTATGGGGATGGGTGTTAGGACACTTTTTTCTCCTGGAGAAAGGATCCTGAATTCCAGCCCCATACCTGGAGACTGGTAGCAGAGTAGAGAAACAATAGCTGGGAGCCCTCTTGGGGGAGCAGAGGGAGCTCAGGATTACCTGATGGGGAGGTGATGTCTTGAGCTATCCACCCCATGGCTGCAGGTTAGGGAGCAAACAAATATATCTGTTCCTGGAGGGAGGGATGGGGGGGGGCTCTGGCTCTCCTGGGGAGAGGGACATCCAGAACCATAATCCCACAGCTGGAAGTGGCTAAGTAATGAGACGGTGGAGTTCTTAGACCACCTCCTCAACCCAGACACTACGTTTGGAGGGTGGGGGCAAACAATGCCTGGGTCCCCTCCTGGGTTTCTGGGGAGTAGGGGGACCTTTAGATTGCCTCCGGAGGAAGGGGCCTTCCAAATTCCCATCTCTTAGCTGGAACAGGGAGAACTGAGTTCCTGGGGGGTGGGGGGAGTTGGGCAGGTGAACCTTTGGATCACCTCCTGGGAAGGGGCTTCCAGAACTCTGGACCCCAAAACTGGAGAGTGAGGGAAACAACAACTGGGCTCCTGGGGGTCAGAGGGAATCCCGGATGGCTCAGGGCCTCCTGAACTCCCAACCTCAGGCTGGTGGGTGGGAAGAACAATACTTAGGGGTCCTCCAGGATTCTTGGGATGGAGAGGGTCTGGATCGCCTCCAGGGGTGGGGGCGTCCTGAGCTCCCGACCCCACAGCTGAGGGGTGCCCCCCCCCATACCTCCCGATTTCAGGCGCCCAGCTCGGTCTGGCCCTCCCCCGGGGCCGCGGCGGCGGAAAGGGCGCGCTAGGCCCGCGGGCCGCGGGGGTCCCCCTCCCCACACGCCCGCGACCCTGCTCTCCCGGAGCCGGGCGGGCGGCGCGCGGGCCGGGAAGGGGAGGGCTGGACAGAGGTCGCCCCGGGCCGCGCCCCGCGCCCGCCCCCGCCCCGGCCCCGGCCCCCGCCCGCCCGGCCCGCTCGCGGGGACACTCACCCGGCGCCCCTCGCCCCTGCCCGGCCCGCCGCGCCCCTGGGGCCCGCAGGAAGCCCCCCGCCCGCCAGCCCCGCCGGCGGCCCCCTCGGCCCAGCGGCCCCGCCAGGCGCTCCTGGGGAGCGAGAGGGGCCGGCCGAGGGCCGCAGCGGGAGCTGCTGGGACTTGTAGTTCGCTCGCGCCCGCCGCGGCCGTCGCCATCGCTGCCCCCGCCCCCCGGGCCAGCCTTTGTCCCGGCCCTGCTGCCCCGGCCGCGCGGCCTCGCCTTTGTCTGCGCCGCGCCCTCCCGCGCTGCCCTCGGCCGGCCCCGCGCCTCAGGCCCCCGCTGTCCCTGTCGCGCCCCGCCTGCCTGGGTCCCTGCCCCCGTCTCTCTCTCTGCATCTCTGTTCGCCTTTGGCACCTAGCTCTATACCTTCCTGTCTCTCTGTCTCTCTATTTCTGCGACTCGCCTTGGGTCAGTCTCTCTGTCCCTGTTCCTGTCACTTTTTCTGCCTCTACTCCTCTGTCTCTCTGTCTCTGGCTCAAGCCCATGTCTCTGACTCTATCTTTGTTCAGAAAGCACCAAACCTTTCTCTGGCAGACTGGTGGGCCACCTAAGCAAAGCCAAGGCTCTGAGAAGCCCTGCAGTTGACCAAGTTGTTAATCTTTGCTCAGTCCAGAGTCTCCCCAAGGAAAGGGGTTGGGAGCCCTGTCCCTGTTTTCCTGCTCCTGCCCAGCTGAGAGGTCACTCACTGCTGTCACTGGTGGGCTGCCTGCATCTGAGGCCCACGGGAGTGATGATCTCTGGAGAAGCCTAGGCCAAAGCGGGGAAGGACTGTGGGTGGACTTTACCTGGAGACACGGATCCCGGCAAAGAGGGAGTGAAAACCAGCCCCGGCAGCTGGTGGCTGGGCCGAGATGTTCTTCACTGAGCATAAACAACGGTCACAGAATATAAACAATGATCCCACAAGGCCGCTCGGTGACCATGTCTGAACCAGGCCAGAGACAAGGACTCTGCAACCACAAAAAACAAACACACACCCTCCTCTTCCAGACTAACGTGGTGACTACTCCTTCTTACCAATGACAGCTCTATTTCCATCCTCCCACTTTGGAGACAAAAATCATCAAAATGCGCAGTCACCAATCCCGACAGCACCAACCTAGAATTGCTTCTCCTCTCTTTAACTCTCCTTAACCTCGTCCCCCACACCTGAATCCTACAAGGTGACCTCCTGTCCCCCATGGGAGGGGGGCCAGAGGAAGAGAGAGAATCTCTAGCAGACTCCCCACTGAGTGTGGAGCCCTATGTGGGGCTCAATGCGGGGCTCCATCTCATTACCCTGAGGTCATAACCTGAGCTGAAATCAAGAATCAGAAGTTTAACCTAATGAGCCACCCAGGGGCCCCTGTCTGCTAAGTATTTCTATCAGCATCTTGCTTTCTGTTTGTGGATTCGTCTCCACTACTCCAATCTAACACAGCCCCCCATTATCACTCAGTCTAAATGTACCAATCAGAGAACCCCATCTCCCTGTCACAATAATTAGATTATGACGTTGGAGGGTCTCATGCTTCCTCTGGTCGTAAGCTGTATAGAAGCCCCCATCCTACCTGCAGCCCCCTTCCCCTGTTGTCAGGAAGAACAGTCTGCAGACTGAAGCCAATCTACACCAGGATGTACAGGTGAGAGTTGAAGAGAAAGTTCTGTCTGTATAGGCTGAGCTCCTGGATATAGCCATTCCTGAAGTCAGCAGTTCTCATTCTTTTTTTTTTTTTTTAAAGATTTTATTTATTTGACAGAGAGAAACACAGCGAGAGAGGGAACACAAGCAGAGGGACTGAGAGAGGGAGAAGCAGGCCTCCCGCCGAGCAGGGAGCCCAATGTGGGGCTCGATCCTGGGTCTCCGGGATCATGACCTGAGCTGAAAGCAGTCGCCCAACCAACTGAGCCACCCAGGCACCCCAGCAGTTCTCATTCATTCCAATCCATGAGCCAACAGATTTCTTGGGCATTGGGCTGGTTTTAGTGGGTTTTTCTGTCCCATGAATCAATGACACTCTTTTTTTTTTTTTTTTTTTTTTTTAAAGATCCTATTTACTCATTTGACAGAGAGAAACACAGCCAGAGAGGGAACACAAGCAGGGGGAGTGAGAAAGGGAGAAGCAGGCTTCCCGCCGAGCCAGGAGCCTGATGTGGGACTCGATCCTGGGACTCCAGGATCATGACCTGAGCCGAAGGCAGTTGCTTAACCAACTGAGCCACCCAGGCGCCCCGTCAATGACACTCTTGACTAATTTAGAATTAATACCTGGAAAGGGAAGGGTATTGAGGGAACTAACCTAAAATGTGGAATTGGCAGAGCAAAGGTGAGGTAGAGGAGCAGGGCCACCACGGACACATACCATCCACTGTAAAGTGAATGGGACTCCCTAGATTTCTGCAGTGCATACAATCTGCCCTGAGAAGGGCCCTCCTCAAGAAACAAGAAATCTCTGTTATGTGGAAGAAAAACAAGCTGATTAAAATCTCGCTGACTTGGGGGTGCCTGGGTGGCTCAGCCAGTTAACATTAAGCGTCTGACTCTTAGTTTCGGCTCAGGTCATGATCTCAGGGTTGTGACATAGAGCCCTGCGTCAGGCTCTGAGCTCAGCGTGGAGTCTGCTTGTCCCTCTCCCTCTGCTCCCTCCCCTTTAGAACAAATAAATAAAATATTTTTTAAAAGTCTTGCCTATTTTATCTTGGGACTCTAACCATGTGCTTCTTGAGACTGTGGCTTGGGGGGTTTCAGAGAAAAATATCAGGATGTTGAAATATTTGGGCGCCTTCATCAAGGTCTCCCTAGACAAACACAAGCTGCTTCCACGTACTTCTTGCTGCAGAGACTAGTATTTGCTTGATTTGGTGAGACGGCCAGAGCTGGATTCTCTGCCCCAAGATAGACCAGGAAATTAGTAATTAATAGGGTCCGTGTTTACAGGAACGAGGCTGATACAAAAGTGAAGGTCAAGCAAAGCTTTATTTCAGGCCAAGCATCCAGAATTGTACTGGCCAGCCAGGGTCCTTTCTCAGGAGAAATCGACGCCCCTAATTTTCAGGCTAGCTTTTATAGGGCAACCCCCCCCCCCCATCACAAACCAATCAGGATTAATCTGCATTTGTATTGCTCCAGGAATCGGGAAGTTGAGGGCATCTGGGCGTTTCCATTCTTAGTCTGCACCTTTATTGCTCAGGGTCCAGAGGTTGGGGGTTAACTGATTGGGCATCACCCCCAACCTGGCTCACCTTTGTTTTCCAGGGGCTGCTTGCCCATATTTTCCTGAAGCTGTTTTTCTGAGTAAACAAGATGGCAGCTCATCTGACCCTTCTAAATAGGTCCTTTCAGTAATGAGATGGGAGATAAGACGGATTATTTGAGAACCACAGTCTGTAACACTGGACACTCCCTGTCTATAAATATACAATTACCCTCCATTGGGAAGAACCTATTAGCTATCTTGCACCCTCCAGATTGTAACCTAGGGTAATAGATGCTAAGATGGGCAGGCACAGATCTGTTGCTAGGAGACAGGGTAAAGCAAAGGTGGGCTCCAGGATCAAAGATCCAGGTGAGGTTGCGAGGGAACCAAATCATCCTGGGGTGGTCTTGTGAGCTGGGCCATCCAATCATAGCATTCTATCCCTCTGGGCACAGTGATTGGTTCATGGCTGGGCATGTGACTCAAGTGGGCCAATCAGAGTGTCCTATAAGTTCCAATAAGGAGGAGTTGGGGGCAAGACCCTCTCCTTCCTTTGAGGCCTTAATCAACAGGTTTTTGGGTCCGTGGTAATCTTTTTTGCCACCACTTGGAGGGTTACTTGATTGCAAGGTGGCAAGGTAGGTTGCAGATTGTCTTATTTCTAAGTTACAAAAAAAATTTTCATCCAAATAAATGTGAAGATCTCATTGGCTTTATTAAATGATTCGGTGATGCCTAGGTGGCTCAGTTGATTAAGCATCTGCCTTCAGGTCAGGTTATGATTCTGGGATTCTGGGATGAAGTCCAAGGTTGGGGGGTCCCTGCTCAGTGGGGAGCCTGCTTTTCCCTCCCACTCTGCCATCACCCCCATCCCAGCCCTGTTCACGTATGCGCTCTGGCTCTTTCTCAAATAAAATCTTATATTCAAAAATTGGGTAGCATCCCTTCTAGCACAGAGAGGGACACACTGAAGAGTTGTACAAATTGGAAGGCTCTTACAGAAAGGGGGCTAGGGCAAGAAAGTTACAGGCAAAAGAAAAGGATTGTTCTAGGCAAAGTCACTTTCCCTTAGGGGAAAGGTAAGGGATCTTATTAGGTGGATTACCTCATCTTCCAAGAAGATGGCCCATGTGGCACATTATCCTACTGGTGCTTATCAAAAACTTCCCGATTGGTAAATTAAGATTTACATTTCTTGGGGACGTTGAAACTGCAATTAGGTTAGGTATTTACCCTTGGTTCGGTGACTTAGCCTGGCCAAGTAACACCGTCTGGGGCCTTGGTTTTCTTTGTAACAAAGTCAATAAAATCCACTTCTGCTTGAGTTACAGTGAGCCGGGTTTCTGTCATTTGCAACAAAAATGACCCAGGACATTAAAAAATATGGGCTCCTGTGATCAAACTGCAGCTAAATGCTGGGCCCTGTTCTAAGAATGGTATAGGTGCATTTTATTTAAACCTTATACCCACTTTATGAAAGAAGAACTATTGCCAACCCCATTTTATGCACAAAGAAAGTGAGGGGCAGAGCATGACATCACTTGCCCCAGGACAGAAAGATAGGGAATTGGCAGGTTTGAATTCTCCTGCTCCGTGTTTTCCTTTAAAAATTAATCTGTTCTCCCATGTTCAATCAACTTTAATCATCTTGTTTTATAAGCCTTTTGGGTTTTTGTAGTTGATATGAAATGCCCTTTTTAGGGGTGCCTGGGTGGCTCAGCTGGTTAAGCAACTGCCTTCGGCTCAGGTCATGATCCGGGAGCTCCGGGATCAAGCCCCACATCAGGCTCCCTGCTCGGTGGGAAGCCTGCTTCTCCCTCTCTCACTCCCCCCGCCTGTGTTCTCTCTCTAGCTGTGATTCTCTGTCAAATAAATGAATAAAATCTTTTAAAAAATGCCCTTTTTGGTGTGGGGAAGGGAGACTGGAATATAAGGAGGGATAGACATAAATCCATAAAATATGTCCCAAATCATGATAAAGTATCTTTCTGCACTAAAAACATTTCTAGTAAAGCTTCCATAGCAACCCATCCTGGGGCTAGTCAGTTCCATTGCTAGAAAATGCTTCAGTTTGTGTGGAAATCTGCCTCCTTGGAACTCCTAACCATTATTTTTCATCTGGTGTCTGGGTTGCTTTAAACCATTCCTAGAACCAGGCAGAAGCACACATTTTCCAGCAACCAGAGCTACATGGAAATGAATACCAAAGTAAGCTTTCTGAGCTTCCTGGCAGGCAAGGCAAAAAGGAAAAGCCTTTTAGTTAAGTGGAGTCTGATCAACAAACAGACCAGTTTCACCCAGTGACTCTGATTTGTCCTGGGGATCATTGCAGGATGGGTTGATCACAGTGGTTCTCAACCAGGGCAACTCTTCCCCCTTCCCCAGGGGACATTTGGCAATGCCGGGAGATATTTTTGGTTGTCACAACTGGCTGGGGTAAAGGGAGAATGCTATTGGCATATAGAGGCCAGAGGTCAGGGATGAGGCTAAACATCCCACAATGCACAGGAGGGCTTCTGACAATAAAGAATGACCCCATCGAAAATGTCAGTAGTACGGGGATTGAGAAATCCTGATTCATCATGCGGTAATTCAGAAGTGTGTCATGTAGATCTTTAGCGGAAGCAAGCAGAAGAAGGGTTTGTGGGGTGCCTGGGTGGCTCAGTCATTAAGTGTCTGCCTTCTGTTCTGGTCATGATCCTGGAGTCCTGGGATCAAGCCCCGCATCAGGCTCCCTGCTCGGTGGGAAGCCTGCTTCTCCCTCTCTCACTCCACTTGCTTGTGTTCCCTCTCTAGCAGTGTTTCTTTCTGTCAAATAAATAAATAAAATCTTTTAAAAAAAAGAAGAGAGGTTTTGCAGCTATCAGACCCTTACACAGATAATAAGAATGCAGCCAAAAGGGCCATCTTATTCTACAGAACCCAAATCTGGATTCCTGTACTTTCTGTGGAAGTACCTGGCCTCACAGAATTGCTGCCCATGGGGAAAGGGCTCCTGGCCGAGCTCAAGCTTGGCTCTTAGTGGCTCATCGGACCGGAGGTCTTGGTCTTTGAGGATCTGACTACAGAGTCAGGGACAGAGTTAGGGAGCCATGTTCATTCCTTGAAACCACATTCTCAACAGCCAACAGAAGCAGGCCCTGGGCATGGTCCCTGAGGCCCATTTTATCCCAGACACAGCCAGTCCCACCACACCCTGGACTTTCAAGATGGGGGCGCTGTCCAAGGTACCATTTGTTGACATGCTTGTCAAGCCTCGTCACTGATGGGGCTCCACTCCATCCTCCTCCTTTCCACCCTTTTCGTTTCATCCCTGGCTGAACACCTCCTCCCTTGGACTTGAGAATATCCTGATGACTTTTGTTGATTTGTCCCTGGACCCAGCTCTGACCTGGGGACCAGTTGCCCAGCCAGCCAGCACACTGTTGAGCTTCAGGCTTCCAGCTACAGTGGAGGAAATTGCTGGATCACTCTCAGCCTCTCCACCCCCAGTCTCCCCCCTCTAAACCCCACCTCTCTCAATGATTGAAAGATCCTTCCCATACCTTCGTCTTCCTCTTTCCTCCATACCTTCATGCTCAGAAGGGAAGTGTTTTCCCTCCTTGACCCCCAGTCACACACATTGACAGGTGTGTACATTTCTCATTTATAACATTCTAAGGAGAGAGCTACCATTCATTTCCACTTTACAGATGAGCAAACAGATGAGGCTCAGAGGGGTTAAATAATTTGCCCAAGACTCTGTCCAGGACAGAGGAGTTAAGATTTGGACTCTGTCCTTTCAGCCCTAGGAGCCTGTGTTCCCAGCCCTTCAGCACACTGCCCTGTTCAACGCTATGACTCCTTTCTTCGTATCATTCAGATTTGTTAGTGCACCTGAATACCTTACACTCAGTCCAACCGTTAAGCATTTGTACAAGCTGGGATGGCCTCTTTGCCCAGAGTGGGGTGATCTTCAGGGCCTGTGGAAGCATCTGTTCAGGGTTGTTAGATGGAGTCACTCTCTCTTGTACCGTCCCAACCCACCAACATCCTCTTTCATGGCTGACTGATGGGGAGGCGTGGGCCAACGCAGTGTTTATTGCTGGCTAGGGCATGGGTAGGTGGGGGCCTGGGGGGCCCGAGGGTCTGCCTTCCCAGCCCCACAGCCCCGGTGGTGAGGGGAGCCCAGAGGCACATGGCTGTCCTGGAGATTGACCAATCTCCGCACTGCTGGGCCCTGGTACTTGCAGGCAAACTCATCCCCGTATTGCGTTGAGAAGAAGCGCTGTCCACCCAGTGGAGGCTCAATGTGGCTGTATTTGCCCTGTGGAGACAGGTGGCAGCCTGGCAGGACAGCCCGGAGGCTGGCTGACCTACCGGGCCCATCCCGTGGTCCCCACACCACCCTGGGTGCAGCAAAGACTGATGACTGGTGTCTGAGGAGGTGGCCAAAAGGTGCCCCAGCTTGGGCTAAGCCAGGAGCTGGAGGAGAAGCTGGAGAGAAACCGGCGACCCCTGGAACGACCCGAGGACTGCGGTGACCCTTGACAACTGTGAGCTAACCCTCAGCTGGGGGTATAACTGTGGCTGGTGATATAAAGGTGTCCTTGAGCTGACCCTGACACGACTCTGGAGGTGAGCTAGGGATGACCTTGAGGCTGGGGTGATGTTAAGATGACCCTGCACCTGGGGTCACCGTAGAGAGACCCTGGAAGGACTTGACACTAATTCTGGCCTGAAGTGACGGTATTATCATCCTGAGACAAAGCCACACTGATTTAGGGGGTTACCTGATCAGGGAGGTACCCTTCCCCATCCCTCACCCGCTGTAGCATTTCCTCAGTCACGGAGGCTGGAGCTGTTCTATGAGGCTTCAGCATCTTCTGGTTCATGGTTAAAAAATCTGTTTCTGGAGATTTGGGTGGGGGCAGTAGAGCTGAGGGCCTGAGGGAGGAGAGGCGTGGCCCCTGGGCAGGAACGTGCGAGATTAAGGATGGAGAAGGAGGGCGAAGCCTGAGCCAGTGCTGAAGTTGGAGCGAAGGATGGGTTGGGAGGCGGGGGCGAGGGAGGAGCCAGGGGCGTGACAAGAGCAGATTGGGGCGGGGCGGTGGAGGGAGCAGGTAGGGCAGGATGGTCAGTGACTGGGTTGTGGGCGGAGTCCGAATCGAGCAGTGGGGGGTGCGAAACTGGCCGCGGCGGCGGGGTTAGAACTGTGGCCGGGTGGGGGTAGGGAGTCCTGCCCCTCCCTCGCAACCCGCTCACCATCGGTGCCCCGGGGCAGGTTGCTAGGCAGAAAATGGAGACTGGGCGCTCTCTGGGGCTTCTCTGACGTCCCACGGGGGCAATAGTCCGTGCCCATGGAGGTCTGGAAGAACTGTTTGAGCAGCGAGGAGTCCCCTAGGCGCACGTGACTCTTCAAGTTATCGTAAGGCACGCGAAGGCTGGGTGGTTCGGTCACCGGCTGGGGCTGTTAAGACCACATGGCATCAGGGGCACCTGGGTGGCTCAGTTGGTTAAGCCTCTGCTTTCAGCTCGGGTGTTAGTTCCAGGATCCTGGGATCGAGCCCTGCATTGGGCTCCCTGCTCAGTGGAGAGCCTGCTTCTCTCTCTCCCTCTGCCTGCCACTCTACCTACTTGTGCTCTCTTTCTCTCTGTGTCAAATAAATAAATAAAATCTTAAAAAAAAAAAAAAAAGGGAAAAAAAGACCACATGGCATCTGGGAAGCTCCCGTGTCCAGGATCTCCCAAAACTTGGGCGGAGGGAAGAGGTGACCGCTATACGCCTTGGATAGCTCACACCCTCTCTAGGCCCTGCGCTGCTGGTGCTGGAAGAAGGCACTGTATCTCATTTTGCAGAAAGAGCCATTGAGTGGCTTAACACTAGATCCCACAGATAGATCCAGGAGATCCCCCCATACACACACACACACACCAAGCTCACTCCCACCTCAAGGCCTGTGCACTTGCTATTCGTCCTGCCTGGCAAACCCTTTCTCCTGATGAGCCCCGGGGGAAGGTTTCCCCTTCCTGCTGACCTGGCCATGGAAGAAATGCATAGAGGTGGTGAGGCTGCCTGGACCAGGGCACCAGTTTCCTTCCAGGATGTGCGATGCTGGAGTCTGGTCATGGTGAAGGACAAAACGCTCTGCCAGTGGCAGAGTAGGTGCTGAGCAGACCGGGAGGCCTGTGCCGGAAGTGGGGGGGGGTTCGGGGAAGGGTGGGGGTGTGGGGAGGGGTGGCCGAGGTCAACTCACCTGGCTGTCGGGCATAGAAGTGTTCAGCCTTGGTGGTCCTGTCACGGAACAGGCCATCTCCAGGACGAATATTCACAAAGTGTATGTGGGCTGCGGCCTGCGCTTTGTCATACCTGTAGATCAGGGGGGATTTGTCTGATCTTAGCCCTTGCAACTCCCAGGAAATGGGAGAGGGGCAGGCTTCCCAAAGGTGGAGCTGTGGGGTGCTCATGGTGGGAGAGCCTCACTTGTGCATGATGGAGGTCTCAAAGGAACAGTACTGGCCCCAGAGCCTTGGGTGGCACCCTCCACGTGTCACTGAGAGCCCTTTGCCCTGGTGGAAGGCCACTGTCCCTTTGTACCTGTCTGGGAGGAGACCCTGCGGTCTGTAGGCTTGCTTCTGCTCCGAACACATGGGGCCATAGCCAATCTTGAAGTCTCCCAGTTCCACGCTGGAGAAGGCCTGTGGGAGGACAGAAGTGGGAAGGGCACCACCACCCGGTCCCTATCGCTGCCCTCCCCAGCAGCACCAGCCCCACCTCGATTTACCCTCTTACACATCAAGGCCGGTGGGCTTGGCAGGGCCTCAAAGTGTCTCTGGTAGGAGGTCCCATCATCCTGTCTCCTGTGGTCCCACTTGAGGGGGTTGAGGCCTCCTGCAGATGAGCAAGAACAGATAAAGACACTGAGCCCCTACAGACTCAGGCCCACTGGGATGCAAGTCCCTGCCTGCAAGGGGAAACTGGGCAATCCTGACTAGCCCCCCTCCTCCCCGAGGGCTGTGTGGAAAACACCAAAAATGGGGCACCTGGGTGACTCAGTCGTTAAGCATCTGCCTTCAGCTCAGGTCATGGTCCCAGAGTCCTGGGATGAAGCCCTGCATTGGGCTCCCTGCTTGGTGGGAAGCCTGCTTCTCCCTCTCTCTCTCCCTGCTTGTGTTCCCTCTCTAGCTGTGTCTGTCAAATAATAAATAAAATCTTAAAAAAAAACAACAACAAACAACCAAACACCAAAAATAACACCAGGAACGATAACAATAACTACCAAGCATTGAACTTGGAATCAAGGTTAAGGACTTCAAACCTCATTTGCAGGGTTCGTATTCTCCCCCACCTTACCGCCTTCCTGAGGCTCAGAGAGGCCAAATGACTTGCCAGAAGTCACACAAATGCAAAACCAGAACTGAGTCCAGTCCATATCTAACAATCTTCTGAGTCCAGTGGGGAGATGCTCTGACTAGTGATGACCACCCGCGGGTCCCCTGGAGTCACAGAATTGGAAAGCCACACAAATGACAGCGACTCTTTTTTTGAGCGCTCACTCGATGCCAGATGCATCGTGCACTCTGGGCTCCTTTGGCTTCGGCAGCTCCTGTGCTATGGGGCGCTATTGTTGCACCCAGGAAAATCCAGGCTTGGAGAATTCTACTTGCTCAGTCGTGGAACTACTATGGTGGCAGGACTAGGGTGAGTACTCAGCAGGTTTGTCTGATTCCAAGCCACCATTCATGACTTTTGGCCTTGGCACATCCCCTTGAAAAAAAATCAGGACCTCTGCCATTCTATGAATGTAGAAACTGAGGATCAGGGGGGTTCCAGGTTTTCCCCGGCTCCGCACTATTGACGTTTGGGGCTGGAAAATTCTTTACTGGGACGAGCTGTCCAGTGCATGGTAGCATTCCTGGCCTCCCTTCAGTCCCTACTAGTGGCACCCCCTCCGCGGGTCGTGACCACCAAACGTAGCCACATGTCCCCTGGGGGTGGGCGCCGAATCCCCGCCCGCCCAGAGTTGGCAAGGCGCCGTGGCCGCCCTGGAGCGCTCACCGAGGTGGCAGCAGGGCGCGCGGGGCTGCGGGCACGGATCGTAGGGCGGGTAAAACGCCTGGTAGGTGGTGAACGGGAGGCCCAACTTGGCTCTGTCGCCAGGCGGCACGGAGTCGCGGTCGAAGATGAGCCGCGCGCCGCGGATCTGCTCGCTCGCGCGCGCGGACGGCGCGGGCCAGCCGAAGTCGGCGCGCACGGTGGAGAGGCTGGTGTGGACGCGCGGCTCCGCGTGCACGCGCAAGCTGCTGGCCTTCATGGCGAGGGTGCGCTCCTGCATCTCGGACCGCCGGGTCGGCGACGGCCCCGGGGGCGCGTACGCGCAGTGAGTCTCCGACCCGAGCCCCGAGCCCGCCCAGCGCGTGTCCTGTGCGAAGAGGCACCCACGGGGCGGGTCGTGGCACTGCCGCGAGCGGGTGCCGCCTGGGTGGGCCCGGAAGTCCCGATGCGACGTGGATTGTATGGCGCCCACGTGCAGCCGCGGGTCGGGTCCCAGTGCAAAGTGCGAGGCCTTGAGGA
The DNA here is from genome assembly GCA_004023965.1 of Spilogale gracilis. Classification (NCBI taxonomy): domain Eukaryota; kingdom Metazoa; phylum Chordata; class Mammalia; order Carnivora; family Mephitidae; genus Spilogale; species Spilogale gracilis. The sequence goes on along the minus strand of PITA01010881.1, from coordinate 9,167 downwards.
AGTCCAGTCGGGACATCGGGCATGGCAGCGGGGCGACCGCGGCCATGGCGGGACAGGGCGCCACCTGCGACGGGGCGGAGATCCGGGAGTGAGCAAGCGCCGGGCTGAGGACAATGCTGCCTTTTACTGCTTTATGGGTTCCAGGCTCCGGGCACTCGGGCACTCGGGGCTGGGGACATTGTAAAATACAAAACAAACAAACAAACAAACAAACAGGTGCAGCCCAAGTGCTTGCCCCCAGGAAAAGTAGAGATATCATTCATTTGACGCTTACTGTGTGCCAGGCGCTGTTTTAGGTTCTTGGAAGGGGGAACATCAGACAACAAAACGGACCAAGAGCTGTACCCTTGTGGAGTTAATACTGGGGCCAGAAGATGACAGAGAATACTGAATAAATAGGCTATCAAGTTAGGAGAAGGAGCTAAGTGCTGTGGGTAGAAACACCACACAGTGGCGCCTGGGTGGCTCAGTGGGTTAAAGCCTCTGCCTTCAGCTCAGGTCATGATCTCAGGGTCCTGGGATCAAGTCCCACATTGGGCTCTCTGCTCACTGGGGAGCCTGCTTCCCCCTCTTTCTCTGCCTGCCTCTCTGCCTACTTGTGATCTCTCTCTCTGTCAAGGGTGCCTCAGTTGGTTAAGCGACTGCCTTCGGCTCAGGTCATGATCCCCGAGACCCCGGATCGAGTCCCACATCAGGTTCCCTGCTAGGCAGGAAGCCTGCTTCTCCCTCTCTCACTCCCCCTGCTTGTGTTCCCTCTCTGGCTGTGTTTCTCTCTGTCAAATAAATAAAATCTTTAAAAAAAAATCACAAAGGGTAGGAGGTTGGGGGTGAGGATGGGAGGGTTACAGTTTTAAATAGGGTGGTGTCAATGAGATGACAGTTGAGCACAGACCTGGAAAAGGTAGGAGGGGAGATTTTGGATACCTGGGGGAATAGCATTCCAGGCAGAAGGAACAGCAGGTGCAAAGGCCTGCCCAGAGGGGGTCAGTGCAGAATGAGCCACAGGAAAGGCTGAAGAATGAACCACTGCATTCTCCAGTTTGTCTGATACAGGGGCCCCTTCTCCTCACCCTCAGTCAGTGGTCAAGGCCATGGCTCTCCCCTTCAATGTCTGCTGAGTCTTGGCCACTGTCCCATCTCTGCCACACATCTCCTCATGGGGCTTCCTACCCTTTGCAGTTGTTCTCCAGGATTGCTTCCTTTCCTCAAACTCTCTGAGGTTTGGACACCTCTGACTCCACTTCCCTGATCCCCAGCTCCCGGCTGCCAGCACCCCAGTTAGCTAACTAAGACCTTGCCTTTGCTCAGTGCGCAGGAGGTGCCCTCCCCTTCATCCCACCTCACCCCTGGAGCAGGCTCACCCCCACCGGGACCACGTCCATTCACACTTAGCTCCTGTAGACCTCTTTAGAAAGCAGGCAGCAAGCATTACAACAAGACCACAGTTTTTCACAGTGTTTGCTTTTTTGATCTTTTTGGCAGCAAAAAGAGTTGAGAGTTGAGGTCTTCAAATAGTTGATGGAGAATCTGACAACTGAAATTACCAGCTAGGTCACCTCAGAATTAGGTAATTGGGCTCCTGCGAGTTTCAGCTTCCACAGAAAGTACTTACCTCAAGGGGTGGCATGGGGACGAATGAGTCTTAGAAGATGCGCGTGGCAACTGGCCTGGCCCTTGAGACTTCCTCTGTCCCCAGTCTCCCAGAGGGTGCTCACATGTTTCTTCCAAGGCTATGTCCCAGTGTGGGCCAGCTCTGCCCATTGTGACCAAAGAGCTTCCCCCAGATGCTGCTGTCACAATGGTCCCCCAGCAACCCAGAGGGCTAGGAGGAAGATCAGGAGTGAGGCCAGAGGATCCTGCCTCCTAAGAGCTCAAGAGAGTTTGGCAAGTGACTTCTTGAAACCTCAGTTTTTTCATCTGGAAAATGGGGCAGAGAATGGTAACCACTTCAGAAAGCAGCAGTGAGGATTTGGGGCAGTAGGCTGCTGGTGTTCATTAGTATCATTTCCCAATGTTTTCTGGTGGTCTTCTTCCTAACACTCCCCACACAGGATGAGCCAGCCACTTTGGTCTTTGGGTCACTGCAATGCTTAATGTCATTCCAGGGCTCACACACCTCCAAGGTACCCTTAAGGACGTCAGCGTCCTCCCCGCCCAAAGACCATCAGGAACACATCTGTGGCTGAACAAATTCAAGCTCGTTACTTGTGACGGAGAGTGTACTCCCTCGGACGCTGTGGTCATGAGGTGTGAGACAGGCTTGTCTACACTTGGGCTTGCCTTCTGTGCTTTTGGGAAGGGTTCAAGGAAGTGGTTCTTTGCATCACATGCTCTTACTGTTGAGAAACTTGACTTTCCTTTTTGAGATGATCTGACATGAAAATAATACATAAAATAATATGGAAGGGGAAAAGGGGAGCCAGTCTTTCATGGGGACAGAGTACATCTGGGAAGATGAAAAGTTCCAGAGATAGAGGGTGGGGACGGTTGTCTGACAATGTGAATGCGCGCCATGCCACTGAGCTGTGCACTTAAAGACAGTTATCACGGTAAATTCTATATTATATATATTCTATCACAATAAATAATATTATTTTAAATGGAAAAACAATTTCTTTAAAGATTTTATTTTTTTATTAAAGATTTTATTTATTTATTTGACAGAGAGAAACACAGCCAGAGAGGGAACACAAGCAGGGGGAGTGAGAGAGGGAGAAGCAGGCTTCCCGCTGAGCAAGGAGCCCAATGTGGGACTCGATCCCGGGTCTCCAGGATCATGACCTGAGCCGAAGGCAGTCGCCCAACCACTGAGCCACCCAGGCGCCCCGGAAAAACAATTTCTTTAAAAAAAACTTATGAAATAAAGTTACAAGGTTCTCAGTTCATGACCCCAAATCAACTACAAAATGAGTCATTTTTCTTCCTTCCTTTTTCTCCTTCCCCCCTCTCTTCTTTCTTTTTTTCTCTTTCCCTCCCCTCCCTCCCTCCCTTTCTTTCTTTCTCTTTCCTCCCTCCCTCCCTCCCTCTCTTCCTTCCTTCCTTTCTTCCTATCCCCTCTCCTCCCTCCCTCCCTCCCTCCCTTCCTCTTCCCTCTCTCTGAGATATAATTAACACATAACATTGCCTATGTTGAGATGCATGACATAATAATTTGATACATTTTTAGTGCAATACAATTGTCACTGTAACATTAGCTAATATCTCTCCAGAACTTATTTAACTGAGTGGGTTTCTTCTCACTAAATTCGAGCAAATTGTTCTTTTGTCCACCGGGTTGAAGTCCCATCACTGGCTCCCCTGCCTGGAGCCCAGCTGAGGACTTTGGCCCAGTCGTGTTGTTGCAAACACATATTTCAGCCTAGTCCTTCTGCCTGCTGGGAAAAGAAGGACCCAGGAGGGGGATCCTGGATGCTGTTGGGAAGCAAAGGAGGAGAGGTGATTTTCTTGCTGAGGGTCTTAGTTTTTATCAGAAAGTCTAAGGAATGAAGCAAGAATAAAGCTGTCCTTAGTAAAGGATCAGCAGTCAGACAATCCAGGACGAGGGAACGTCTGGTTTCTTGTTGTGGTTTGGACAATGCTCATGTTTTGCCTGCATTCAGACGTGATCATGGAGCGAGCTTGTTTTGTCTCGTTCCACCACGGGCACGGAGTGGCCTTGCCCATTGTTGGCATTCTGCAAAATTATTTATATCCCGCAGGAGAACACGGGGGCTTAGCCGGGACTGCCAGGCCAGTTCCTAGCAACAAAAAGACCAGCTGTGGATGCCAAGCTAGCTCCTGTCTCTCTCTCAAAGGTCCAGCTCTGCCGTAACCAGATGGTGGGGGATGCTGGGAGGGCTAGGAAGGGCTTGCTCAGACACACTGCTGTCTCCTTGGTGCCTGGCACAGGGCCTGGCTCTCAGCAGTCGCTCAGAAATGCACTGTGCGTTTATGAAGCTGTCAGGGACAGCAGGGGCTCAAGGGAAGGGATCCGGCCATTCAGGCAGCAGCACGCTCCATAGCCCAAGACCTTCTTCCCTCTGCAGGTCTTGGGCTTGGCTTGGATTTTTTTTCTGCTGCAGGAACAGTGTCCCAGGTGGGGGAGTGCTATGCCCAAGTCTTAAGCAAGGAGGGCTGTGGTCAGATATGGGGGTTAAAGAGTCCCACAGATGTTGTGGGGGAGGCGGGACTGGGGGTCCAGGGCTTGGAGAGAGGAGGGGGGGATGCCTGTGGAGGAGGGGGGCTGTGGGCTAGGAGGAAGTGGATGGATTCCAGGGACATTTTGGTGACTGTTGGGATGTGGAAGGGGCATCTGTGGAGAGAAAAGGGTGAGCATCATGTCCAGGTCTGTGACTGAGGGGCAGCCTGCAGATGTGGACCCAGGAGAGCAAGATGTCCTGGATAAGGCTGAGACATGTTGAGTGTGGGGACGGGGTTGGTGGGTTGTTACAGGGAAAGTGTCCAGGCGGCAGTTGGGAGCAGGAGTTAATCAGGATTAAAGAGCCACGAGGGAGAGGTCAGTGAAGAGGGGGCCAGGGAAGTCATGGGACTAGATGAGATTTCCCAGGATCGTGTGGATGGAGTGGGAGCACAGAGCTTTGGGCGGGGAGCTGAGCCCTGAAGGTTATGGCATTTATTAAGAAAATATTTTGTGCCGGGCTGTGGGGACATAGCTATGACCAAGAGAGATCAGAGTCCTCACATTCTGTTGAGAGACAAATAACTAGGCAACTAGATAAAGAAGTGATATAGTTATGTTAGATAGTATTCCAAGCTTAGGAGGAAAATAAGGCAGCAGGAAATGCGGGTAGGAAGTGCCCAGGAAGGTATGATGAGAAGTTCCAGTGAAAAGATAATGTTCAAGTAAACATGAAGGGGAGGTGAGGGAGGGAACCATGTGGGAATCTGGAGGCAGAGGGCACAGCCAATGCAGAGGCCCTGGGGCAGGAGTGTACTTACTGTAACTTCAAGGACCAGGAGGTAGGCAGTGTGGTTGGAAACAAGGGAGTGAGGCAGGGAGAGTCATAGAAGTTGAAATCAAGGGGAAATATTTTGCAAAAGGCAGCCAATCAACACCGTGAATCATTAGGGAAATACAAAACCTATAGTGAGATACAATGTCCCACCCTGCCGGATGGCCATGATAGGGCAATAATAATAGTAATGAGACAAAATAAAAGTGTAGGCAAGGATGTGGAGAATGTTGTGCATTGCTGGTGGGAATGTCAAGTGGTGCAGCCAATATGGAGAAGTCTGGTGGCTCCTTGAAGTCACACACAGAGCTGCCATATGACCCAGCCATTCCACTCCTGGGTATCTCCCCAAAGGAACTGAAGTTGAAGGCAGGGACGTGAACAGATACACACCCAGGTTCATAGCAGCATTATTCGCAGTCGCCAAAATGTGGAAACAATCCAGTGGTCCATCAGTGGCTGAATGGGTAAATGAAATGCAGCAGAGCCACATCAGGGAATATTACACAGCCACAAAGGGAATGGGGTATTGGTGTAAGCTACAGTGTGGATGAACCCCCTTCTGGGTTCCGCATGATGGTAAGTGAGACAAGTCAGACACGAATGGTCACATATCGCATTATTCCATTTATATGAAATTTCCGGAATGGGTCAACCCACCCAGACAAAGCAGTGGAGGTTAGGGGCTGGGTAGGGAGGGATAAATTAACTGCTTGCCAAAATTATAGGGTCTCCTCTGAGGGTGATGAAAAATGTTTCGAAGCTAAAAAGGGGTGATTTTTTTTTTTAAGATTTTATTCATTCGACAGAGAGAAACACAGCGAGAGAGGGAACACAAGCAGGGCGAGTGAGAGAGGGAGAAGCAGGCTTCCCGCAGAGCAGGGAGCCTGATGTGGGACTCAATCCCAGGTCTCTGGGATCATGAGCTAAGCCGAAGGCAGTTGCTTAACCAACTGAGCCACCCAGGTGCCCCAAGGGGTGATGTTTTTATATGTAGGTGTTGTTGATGTCACTGCATTATACGTCTTAAAACAGTGACTCTTACATGAATGTTACCACAATTTAAAAAAAGGAAAACAGGTCATATTAACTTTGAAAAATTTCATTTGACTTTTAGATAAGAATACACGCCATGCTGCACAAAACTCAAAAGCTACAAAATTACACCAGATGATGGTTGCGAATTTACTGTAATCCTTCCACAGTGGGAGTCAAACCTTCATGCGGTGCACCTGATATTCACACAGTGACGTACTATCAACTATATAGTAGTAAAACTGGGGGGGGGGGGGGCTACAAACGGGTACAAAAGATGAACAATTTAATATCCTCTTCCCAGTCATACAGTTATCCCCTTCGGAGCAATCCCAGTTACCAGAATCTCGCCTATTCTAGAACGAGTCTTATGAGTTTCCCTAACTTTCTTAAAGCGCCTTTTAGGACTTCACAACAGCTGTTCATGCTCACTACAGAGGAGCAGAAAACGCACAAAGGGTGAAGCACAGAAATTAAAAAGAACCCCCCCCCCAAAAAAAATCCCTTCTTGAACCAGAGCGAACAGGTTGCTTTCGCTTGGCTATCACTTTTATGGGTAGGTGGTTAACTTTGAAGACGAGCCGCGACGGCAGCGGGCTCCGAGGGCCACCTGGGTGCACACGTGGCGGCCACCAAAGCTGCAGAATGCTCAGCTCCCTGCATAGACAAAGCGCCCGACTGGGGACAAAAGGTCGCGCCCGCGCCTGCGCAGAGCGTTCCGGGGGCGTGGCCTCGCGCATTGACCCGTCCACGGGCGCTGAGCGCTGGCGTCACGGTGACGTAACGGCGGAGTTGCCATGGCGGCGCTGAGCGGCCTGGGGTCAGCGCTGGAGTCCTACAGGGGTCGGGACCGCCTGGTGAGGCTGGGGCGGAGCGCGGCCGGAGGTCCCGGATCGGGGCCGGAGCTCAGTGACTGGAAACTGAGGCCGGAGCGGGGCGGGCCGCTCAGGATCCCCCTCGCCGAGGCGCCCTCCCGGCTGGGCTCCCCACCCTGTCCCCTAGCGGTGGACATATAGGTTGTTCCTGCTAACTCTTCTTGGTGGGATAGTTTCCATACCAACTATATCCGCAAGTTTGGACATTTGGAATCCGACCAAATCACTGAAGGTGGTCACTGGGTTGTCCAGGCAGTCTCATAGGACGACTCAGGGTGTTGCAGCGCTCCCTCTATGACTGGACATTGAGGCCGCGACCGAATCCCCTATAATTGGGCACTTGGGTTTTTCCAGCTCACCCTGGCAGGACATTTACATGCCAACCAAATCCCTGTTTGAACATTTAGGATATGACTGGTGCTATAGTTGGTTCCTGGGTTGTCCCTAACAATCTCATACAGGGATTTAAGATTTTTAGGGCTTTCTCATATGGCTGGAAGGCCCTTGAAGGTGGACGCTCAGCTTTTCTCTCTTATAGGCAGGCATTTAGGTTATACCAGGAAACTACCAGTGGTGGGCAATTAGGTCCCATTCAAATCCTTATGATTGGGTGTTCAGGTTTTAGTAAATTCCCAAGCTGTACATTTAAAATGCAGAGTTTTGCTATTAAAAAGGGACTGAAAAGAAATTGAAAACAACAGGAAAAAGCAATTTCTGGAAAGCAGATGAAATAAAGATGTAAGGGTGGTGAAGCTGACCCAGTTCCCCATGCCCTAAATCACCCACTGAGTGGATTCCTTCTCACTAATGTAATTCAAGCAGATCACCCTTTGGCCCAGTAGGCTGAGGCCCCACTGCTTCTCCACTCCCCAGCCCAGCTCCTGACCTTGGTCCAGCTGGGTAGATGCGAATGTACACCACCTTGCATCCTCCTGCCTGCTGGGAAACATTGGACCCACAAGATGTGCAATGGTTGCGTTTTTTGTCACATCTGTCTCTAAAGGGTGTGCCCCTCGGCACTCCCTTAGGGTCTCCACAGTGACTTTTGGACAATGAGGTCATGTTTCCCCATTTGTCCCACCCACAAGTACCTCTTTAAACCTTCAGCTTTTGTTGGAAGTTCATTGATCTAGTCTGCACAAGCCCACCCCTGCCCCTCCCCCACTTGATCTCATGGGACCCACGGCCCCGTGGGGGCCAATCCAGCTCAGGCCAGGTGCAGGGCCCTGCTGACTGCTTCTGGTTTCCCACAGATGCGAACGCTGGGGTATTGCTGCCAACTGGTTGGCGGGGTCCTGGTGGAACGATGTCCAGCCCGGTCGGATGTGGGGACACGCCTGCTGACCCTGTCCTCCCAACTCAGCCACTGTAGGACTGTCCTGCGACTCTTTGATGATGTGGCCATGTTCATCTACACGAAGCAGTATGGCCTGGGGGCAGAGGTAACAGGGTGTGTGGGGCCATAGATTGCAACCGACCTAAAAAAATTTTTTTTTAAAAAGATTTTATTTACTTATTTGACAGAGAGAAACACAGCCAGAGAGGGAACACAAGCAGGGGGAGTGAGAGAGGGAGAAGCAGGCTTCCACTGAGCAGGGAGCCCAGTGCGAGGCTCAATACCGGGCTCGATGCGGGGCTCAATGCGGGGCTCGATGCGGGGCTGGATCCTGGGACTCCAGGATCATGACCTGAGTGGAAGGCAGATGCTTAATGACTGAGCCACCCAGGCACCCCATGCAACCTGCGTTTTATGGACTTGTCAAAAGGCAGCGGTGTGGGCCGTTTATTTTTATTTATTTTATTATTTTTTTTTGATTAATTAACATATACTGTATTACTGGTTTCAAGGGTACAGGCCTGTGACTCAGGGTCTTACATAATACCAGTGCTCATTACATCATGTGCCCTCCTTAATGTCCATCACTCAGTTACCCCAAACCCCACCTGCTCCCCTCCAGCAGTCATCAGTTTGTTTCCTAAGATTAAGTCTCTTGTGGTTTGTCTCCCTCTCTGGTTTTGTCTTCTTTCATTTTTTTCCTCTCTTCCCTTATGATCCTCTGCCTTGTTTCTTTTTTTTTTTTTTAGTTTCTCATTTTTGTATTCTTCTTTTTGTTTTTTTTTATTGTTACTAAAATTTTTTTTCCCAGTGTTTCAAGATTCATTCCCCATTCCCCACACCCAGTGCTCCACGCTTTAGGTGTCCCCAGTACCCACCACCAGGCTCTCCCATCCCTCCACCCCCCTCCCTCCAAGTCCCTCAGTTTGTTTCTGTGTTCAAAATCTCTGTTGTTTCGTTTCCCTCCCT